>CM035418.1:45439396-45636896 GCA_020310875.1 Ceratopteris richardii
GCAAATCTGGCAGTAGTGATCCCTGTTTGGGATAAAACAATCCAAGTAGTCAATTACCACTCAAGTAGCGAAAGATATGCTTAACCGCTTGCCAATGCTTGACACCTAGGCAATGCATAAACCTACTCATCTCTGAGACAGCAAATTGAATATCTGGCCGAGTCATGCATAAGTAAATCAAGCATCCAATAGCCTACTGATACAAAATGACATCAAATGCATCTCCAGCATCATGAAGACTCAATCGTAGACCTATCTCCATAGGAGTGGCAATAGGCTTAGAGTCTTCAATGCCAAAACGCTGCAATAATGTGTCAATATATTTCATTTGACACAAAGCCATTCCACCATCAACTAGCATAAACTGAATGCCCAAATAGTGATGCAAATGCCCCAAATCAAAAATCTCAAATGAGGCATGCAAATCAGCCTTAAAATCAGAAATATGCATGTCATGAGGACCATTGAGTGTCATCAAAGTTGCACACCTGGTTTTCATGCCCTTTCTGCACAAAGCCATGGGGCTAAAAAACATACACTTCTTCATGCAAGTCACCATACAGAAATGTTTTTTTAATGTCCAAGTGATGTACATTCCAACCATGATGAGTTGTAAGTGCACAAATGCTACGAACAGTAGTCATTCGGCAAGTAGGAGCAAAGGTTTCATCAAAATCAATGTCTGTTTCTTGCACATAACCCTTTGCAACAAGCCTAGCCTTATACCTGTCAACTATTTCCATCAGGTTTACGCTTCAGCTTGTATACCCACTTAGTGCCAACGGCCTTCTTGCCAGGAGGCAAGTCACATAAATACCATGTACCATTTTTCATGATAGCATCATATTCAGATTGCATTGCAGCCATCCAATGTTCAGAATTTTGAGCTTCATCAAACGAAACAGTTTCAGTCTCATCATAGAGACTAAAGGCCGCCATAACACAGCAATCTCATGCAAAAGAGGCACTATGAGAGCCTGAATGAGTACGATATGATAGAGGTACATCTAATTTGTTGTCATGCAAAGTCTGCACCAGTCATTTATGCATAGTTTTTGCTTGCTCAATATCAGCGCTCTCATCAACAAGTGCATCATGTAAATCTGCATCAGAAATGGAATAATTTGCATCATCACATGAAACCTCCAAAGGTTGAGAAGTTGCCTCATTAGGACCAACACTTGACTATCCACCTGTAAAAAGAGGCAGCACAGTATCATACATGTCTTTGGAGCTAACAGATGTCTCCTTAGTACATGAAAGTAAGGGCTGAATAGCATCTTCCACAAAAACAACATCACGGTTAACCAGAATGCATTTATTCTATTGATGATACAGATGATAGCCTTTGCTTTCAGAATTGTACCCAACAAAAATACATTTTACTACTTTATCATCCAATTTTCTTCAATGTTGTTCAAGCACTAATGCATATGCCAAACAACCAAAAACACACAGATGAGCAACAGATGGCTTGGGACCATGCCATGCCTCATATGGAGTGATATACTGCAGTGGTTTAGTGGGACACTTGTTAAGTACATATGTTGCACACATGACAGCCTCAAGCCAAAAACTATGTGATAAAGCGTGACTCTTGACCATACACCTTGCCATCTCCATGAGTGACATGTTCTTTCGTTCAGCATCCCATTTTGTTGAGGTGTATATGGCACTATATAGTGATATTTTATCCCACATTCAGCCAAAAATGCATTAAAGTCAGAAGACATATATTCCTCCCCTCGATCAAAATGGAGGGTGCCCATTTTACATGTTGACATATTTTCAGCCAAAACCAAAAACTGTTTGAAGCACATAAACACTTCAGACTTTGCCTTCAATGCATATACCCATGCATGCCTGGAAAAATCATCGATGAAAGTCAGGAAGTAAAGAGAGTTCCCAAAAGAAGGTGTTTGCATAGGACCACAAACATCACTATGTACAAGCTACAATTTCTGAGTAGCCCAAACTGAACCATCTTTTGGAAAGGAGGAACGCTACATTTTGCCCAAAATACAACCTTCACAAACATGTTTTTTGGGTGCCTCAAGTTTGGGCAAAGAGGACACCATTTCAAATTTCTGCATGCGTAGCAAACTAGCAAAATTCAGATGACCAAAGCATGCATGTCAAAGCTTTGCACCTAACATAGCATGAGAATCATGTAGTACACATGCCAAATCATTTACAGATCTTTCATAGTGTACGAGCTTATACAACCCACGACATAAAATGCCAGAAGCAATAATCATGTCACCATTTCACAGATCATGAATTGTACATCTGTCATCAACAAATTTCACAACCAAGCCAATCTTGGCTAATTCAGAAATTGATAACAGATTTTTCTTGATCCTTGGCACAAATAAAGCATCTGACAAAGTGAAAGAACTACCATCAGTTGTTGTCAAAATGATATTACCAACTCCCATAATAGGATAAGAGGAGTTGCTGGTGCGTGTAATAGTATTCCCTGTAGTGGCAGGCTCGAGTGAAGAGAAGAAACTGCACTGTGAGGTGATATGTTTGGTCACGCCACTATCCAAGTACCAAACATCTGAGTCTACTACAGACATGCACTGCTCATGAGAAGATGGGTCAAAATTGCAAACAATAGTAAATGCCCATTCTTCATCCTGCACAAGATTAGCAGACTCTGTTTTTGGTGTAGAGGCCTCTGCAACAACCATTCCGGCCTCTTTCTTCTTTGCCTTTTTAGCAACCAGTTTTGGACAGCTCTTAATGATATTATCATTTTCTTTACAATATTTGAAAAACAATTTCTGCTTTTCTAATTTCTTCTCATCTTTGTCTTCCTTCTTCGATGTGCAACATTTGTAGATTCTTGCTTACTAGTAGAAGAGCTCCATTTACCTTTGCCCTTCTGAGTAGCCAGGAAAGATTGATCTGCAACATGCATGATGGACTTGTTCTGCCTAGACTGATCTTCCTATAACAAAACAAAGAATAACTCCTCAAATGACAAGGCAATTGGATTGGCTTTCATCATCAAATGAAGAGTAGAGGCAAAACTCTGACATGAGTCAGGAAGACCATTCAAAACATTCTGCACAAGTGAGCTATCCAGTATAACTTCATCAGCAGAAATCAACTATTCTTTCAAATTCTTTGTGAGGAAACTACCCATAGAATCACCTTCATTCATGTGCTCACTCTCCAATTGTTTTCGGAGGTAAGCAATGTGAGCCTCATTCCTAGCCTGGTACAATGTGGTAAGTGTATCTCAAGCATCCTTAGCTATTTTGCAAGAGCGAATGTGAGGAATGATGGAATGTTTGACAAACAAAGCTATCAATGCATGTGCCGCACCTCTGCCATCCCAACGAATTTGCTCTGCAGTGGGTGCAACAGAAATAGTAGCACGAACAAGAATATACAGAATATCATCATCTTCGACACCATCTCCATCAGCTCCAACACCTCTATTTGCAATACCTGGATTCGCAGGTGTAACAGGACGTCTTTCAACACCCTACACAATATTCCACAGTCCTTTTGTGACCAATACATGATGCATCATATAAGCCCGCAATGGGTAATTCGTACCATCCAACTTATCCTCAATAGCCAACATATGAAATACATCACTGCTTTCAGCCATGGCCATTAACTAAAATACCTTGATGCAGAAAAATGATTATATCTGAAAAAGTTGAACAGAACTACCCAAACGAGTTTTGTTAGACCTATAACATACTTTGAGATGCTTATACTGGCGAACCAAAACTCGTATATATCTTTGGCACAAAAAGATGAAATAGCCTGCACAAGTGCTATGATAGTGCATTCGGAGGTCGAAATGAGCTCAAATCATGATTTCGGCACTACACAATGAAGTTGTTTTGATCTCTAAAACACCTTAAGTATGCTTACCAAATTTTGTTTCATTCTTAGACTACAACCGGAGAGGTGTAGACAATGCCCTAGATGAAGTGGTGACCTGCTCTGTGTTGGAAATGAGGTAGGCCCATAGCTCATATCACAGGTCCATGGTTCCATAGGTCAAGCATATACAACATTAATTCCAACAATCTTCCAATCTTGACAAAACATGAACATATCACAACTAATCATACAAATGATGAGACAAAGATAGAGAGAAACTAGACAACATGTGTAAAGTGTTACGTAAGCCATCGCTTACTCATAGTATCATATATACCAATGTTCAATGTACAATGTGGGAGCAAAACTCTCAACCACTCTATGTGATGAGAAATAGATGGAAGAGTGAATGTACAAATGTAACAAACATATTCAGATGTATGGATAGAAATCTGAAAATATATGAGATGTGTGACCTAATAGGTTATAGAAGAGTGAATATGAGTGACCAAAAGAGGAAGGATCAGTGTGAAACTGATAATCAACAAACCCTCATCTAACATTAGGCTATGGAAGACCCTAAGTCAATACATGTGTGAAAAGATCACATACTTAAAAAGTAGCAAAGAATGCTAACAAGTTTGCTGCCGGAAATCCTCAAACTCATATGACCATACCTTCTTGAACACCTCATCCAAATATGCATAAAGCATATACGTACTGATTCTCTTGTACCTATGCCGAATAGGACTCCTCCTGATATGGATGTTACTGCCTCCATAAACTTCAAGTAGTACCTGTATGCATAAAGAGAATATGTACCTGAATACTTAACATAAGATGTAAATCTTATGTTAAACACCATCCAATGTCTTTGAAGTAGCCCGAAATCTTCATGTAGAAGACAATCTTCAAATACACCATGTAGATGGCTGATCCTCACCATCAAGCTGCTAATGACCAAGTCCTCTCCATGAACAAGAGATAACCTCTTCTCTATGAGCAAGAGTGTGAGCACACTCTTCATCTTCTCCAAGAAGAACTCCAAGAAGAACTCCATAGCCGCTCCTCAACATGCTTCAATTTAGCACCATGGCTGCCCATGTGCTAGAAGAAACACCACCTCTATTGAGGTCCAAGCACCAAGGCTTGCGTTGAAAACTAGGTGAAGGATGCTTACAAGTGAGCCAACATACTTCTTATATAGTATTGGTATAACTTGAAAAGCTCCTGAATAAAGCGAAATCACTACGATCGCTATCTCCAATGATCGCAATCGTATTTCCATCACGAAAAAGCTATCGCTAAATCTGGTGCTAATCTGATGGTCCGTTGTCTGTGTGTTTATTAAAGCAAAAGTTGTCCAAAATTTTGTGTACGCTGCTGCAGGAGGCGGTATTCGAACACAACCCATTTCTTTGAGAGTATTTTGTCTTAACCACAACGCCCACGCGATTTTGTTGTAGAAGCACTAAATAGAATAGCTATACTATCTGTATACTATCAGCTATGTGGACTATTGGGACATTGTTTTCCAACAATCCCCCCTGCAATGTTACAATGGTACAAACTGAACTGAATCTGCAAACTGTCACAAGCTACAAACTATCATAAGTTTAAAACTTGTACGTCTGAACTGACCTTCAAACTTTTTCTTAAAAAGTCTTCTTCAAAACTGAATTTGACTTTCCTTCAAAAAACCAGAACTTGTTGAATATGAATCATAATACCTGAGAAAATATGCAAACTAGATATCCAATAGTGTACCCATCAAGCAATCACTGCTTGATAACAAATATAGCATGAACTGTCTCTGAACCTGCTCTCTCCTGTCTTCAAAAACCTGAAAACATACACTAGGATCCATATATTTGCATTTACCTTACAAAAAGGTTTCTCAACGTACTTTTGCTGTGTCATGTAAATATACTAAACAAAATCAAGAACTGAATCCTGGAACCTATGACTGTCAACTCACAACTTAGTGTATTATAAACACTGCCGGTTCATCTCTGACTGTACTCAAGTCAAGTCAACTCAACTGAAATCAACTGAAATCAGTTGAAATCAACTCATGAGCCTCATCAAAAAATCTATGATGTCATCATGTCATCATGTCATCATCCTTGTTCTAATGTGTAAATCCTTCATACTTCTTTCCTTTAGAACCTGGTATAAACGTATATGTGCACACTTCTCAAAACATACCTTTCTGAAATATCAAACTTCTCTTCAATAGAACTCTAGAACCTTCTCCTAAACAAGAACATCCTAACAGGAACTTTCTCCAAACATTCTTCTTCTTCCTTCTTCTTTCAAAGTTGGAACGTAAAGAGAACCTGACAAAGGAAATATAGGAATACCTGAAATAGGAATACATGTAGGTATGACTCTGCATTCTTTTACATATGAATGAAAATAAGTCTTCATGTTTCATCACCCCCCTGGATGATCTAACACTAGTATCCAGTATTCTTCAAATATATCAGACTTTATGAAATCTGGAACGTCTTCCTTCATAAATATGATCTTCAGTGATCAATACCTGTATCTGAAATAAAATCTCTGAACCCTTTTTATTAGCATTGTGCACATGCCAATAGCTTTCCATGTCATTCCTCAGCTTCACAAAATCTAGAATAAGGTTAGCTGATCCTAACATAACAAAACCTTGCTGAAAGCTTTATAGGATTCATAACCTTCTGTAAGATAACAAGTATCTTCTTCTATCTCTCTACAACACAAATTTGATAGAACTTGAATCTTTGACTTACTTCTTCCAATGCTAAGAACCTTACACAAACAAAGGATAGATAACTGACTCATAAATACTCAAGATCATACAAGATCATATAAGATCAATGATCTCTCTTGTGTAGAATCTGCTCTCATCAAACCTTTATGACTAAATGTTTGATTTGTTACCTGAATGTCTCCAAGTGTCCATGCTTCTTACAAAGTTGTAAGACTTTTCTTCAAACAAATCCTTCCAAGAATTTGCAATTCCTACTTGAAACATAAGTGGACAAACTTCTCACCTTGAGAACTCCAAAACCTGCAAGTTGATACTTCATATCTTTCATATTCTACCCCGGTGAAATGTGATAGTACCTGCTTGACTTTCTTTTGGCTAACTCCACTTCTCAATCAAGTGATAGGATCTGATGGAACACCTTTTTGAATACAAACATGTATCCAAAAGTCTAGACAATCATAGAAAGTAGATTCTCCATTGACTTGTACAACAACAAAACTAAATTTTCTGAAGTTTTTGAAAATATTGAATATGAGTTAACCTTTTCCAAACATAAAACCTCAACCCAAGTCTTCAACATCTGCTACAAAAAACTCTTTTACCTCAAGAGTTAGATAAAGAAGAAATATACTTCTCTGCAACTTGTCATATACCAAGTAGCTTTGTATTGACACTCCAAGAATTCTTTGAGGGAACATATAAGCTGCCTGCAAAAGCTTCAACTAAAACATAACTCATACATATATGAGTCAAAAGTTATATCTGCTGCTTTTCTTTCTCTCAATGCAATTCTTTGTCAAATCTACTAAATCATGACCAAGTGTAATGCAAAACAAGAAACTGCTTCTTCTTTAACACAAGATGTTCTCGTAGACTTGTCTTTGGGTGTAGAGGATAAAATAGGAAAAGTATATGGAAAATATAAGAGAAAAGGAAGTCTTACTTTTCTTTTGGAAATGATGGACTTTCTTCTTCTGCATCTTTCTTCCACCTAATGATGATGTTGACATCTTCAAATTTCTCTTCCATACCTTTTGTTCTCTTCATCTTGAAGTAGCTAACACTCTTGACTTCTTCAAATGAACTCTTCTCTTCCTCTAGTGCCAAGAGTAAGAGATAAAACAAACATGGTATACAAATGGAAGTGAACATAGAATCATGTTTTATCATCTCCTCATATCTCTGAATCAAAATTCTCCTTCAAATGTCTGAAACGACTAAATTCACCAATCTTTTTCTGAATGATGAATTACCTTTCTAGAGTTACCTCTCTAGATCACGTTTGTACCTTGATATCCAACCAACTTACAACAGAAAATTGGCTGAAAACAAAACTCGTTCCATCTCCAAATTTGTCTTCTTAGATGAGCTTTCTTGCCATGAAAGAGATCTCTCAAAACTCTCTAGAAAAAAAAACCCTAGATACCTGTTTTGATGTAGCCTTTAACTTTCAAATGATGAAAGCGTATAAAAGCACTCCTTGAAACCTTCAAATCTCTTCATAACTGCTCTTCTAAGATATGACCTACAAATGATAATCTGATAGTAGAAACCGATACCTGTGATTTGATGTTGATATGATTCCTTCATCTTCTCTAAACCGTTGTTCTTCCTTGAATTTGAAGCAGTCTTCTCTTCATCAAGCCTTGGTCTTCAAATAATACTTCTGTAAAGTATTTGCATACTCTTCCAAAAATATTCGGCTGCTAACAGATCATCAACTTCATACTCCACACTGATGAATACACATGTAACTGAATTGTCTAATTCTCAAATTTCTACTCATCTAGATTAAGTGTGTATGTCAAATGTCAAATATTAGAAGATGCCCTTAAATCATATGTTGTAAACCTCGAATTCTGGAAACCTGAGAATTTTGAATGAGCTTGAATGCATTGATGCCAAAGACCTAAAGTTCTGAAACCAAAACCTTAGAGCTCTGATACCAAATGTTGGAAATGAGGTAGGCCCATAGCTCATATCACAGGTCCATGGTTCCATAGGTCCAGCATATACAACATTAATTCCAGCAATCTTCCAATATTGACAAAACATGAACATACCACAACTAATCATAGAAATGATGAGACAAAGATAGAGAGAAACTAGACAACATGTGTAAAGTGTTACGTAAGCCATCGCTTACTCATAGTATCATATATACCAATGTTCAATGTACAATGTGGGAGCAAAACTCTCAACCACTCTATGTGATGAGAAATAGATGGAAGAGTGAATGTACAAATGTAACAAACATATTCAGATGTATGGATAGAAATCTGAATATATATGAGATGTGTGACCTGATAGGTTATAGAAGAGTGAATATGAGTGACCAAAAGAGGAAGGATCAGTGTGAAACTGATAATCAACAAACCCTCATCTAACCTTAGGGTATAAAAGACCCTAAGTCAGATACGTGTGTGAAAAAATCACATACTTAAAAAGTAGCAAAGAATGCTAACAAGTTTGCTGCCGGAAATCCTCAAACTCATATGACCATACCTTCTTGAACACTTCATCCAAATATGCATAAAGCATATACGTATTGATTCTCTTGTACCTATGCCAAATAGGACTCCTCCTGATATGGATGTTACTGCCTCCATAAAATTCAAGTAGTACCTGTATGCATAAAGAGAATATGTACCAATACTTAACATAAGATGTAAATCTTATGTTAAATGCCATCCAATGTCTTTGAAGTAGCCCGAAATCTTCATGTAGAAAACAATCTTCAAATACACCATGCAGATGGCCGATCCTCACCATCAAGCTGCTAATGACCAAGTCCTCTCCATGAACAAGAGATAACCTCTTCTCCATGAGCAAGAGTGTGAGCACACTCTTCATCTTCTCCAAGAAGAACTCCAAGAAGAACTCCATAGCCGCTCCTCAACATGCTTCAATTTAGCACCATGGCTGCCCATGTGCTAGAAGAAACACCACCTCTATTGAGGTCCAAGCACCAAGGCTTGTGTTGAAAACTAGGTGAAGGATGCTTACAAGTGAGCCAACATACTTCTTATATAGTATTGGTATAACTTGAAAAGCTCCTGAATAAAGCAAAATCACTACGATCGCTATCTCCAATGATCGCAATCGTATTTCCATCACGAAAAAGATATCGCTAAATCTGGCGCTAATCTGATGGTCCATTGTCCGTGTGTTTATTAAAGCAAAAGCTGTCCAAAATTTTGTGTACGCTACTGTAGGAGGCGGGATTCAAACCCAGCCCATTTCTTTGAAATATTTTGTCTTAACCACAGCGCCCACACGCTTTTCTTGTAAAAGCACTAAACAAAATAGCTATACTATCTGTATATTGTCAGCTATGTGGACTATTGGGACATTGTTTTCCAACACTCTGATACCAATTGTTGGAGTTAGATGTCTACAGAAGCACACGAATAGGACAAGAGAGAAGAAGAAGCTTGGAGCACAACACACGATGCTGAATGTATTACCACTAGAATGTACAAAGATAAGTAGCCCATTAGGGCAATAAGCATATATACAAGCCACGAAAAAAACCCTCCTAAAGAGGGAAAAAAGTGCCTCGGTAGTCCTAGAGTGTTCACACACATCACTACCTAAATATATCAACATCAGAATCCCACAAAAATTGGTTTGCCGAAATCACGATATGAGCTCATTTCGGCCTCCGAATGCACTATTGCATCACTTGTACAGGCTATTTTGTCTTTTTGTGCCAAAGATATATACAAGTTTCGGTTCGTTAGTATAAGTGTCTTGAAGTTTGCTACAGGTTTAGCAAAACGCATCAAGGTAATTCTGTTCAACTTTTTCAGACACAATCATTTTTTTTGCATCAGGGTATTTTAGTCAGTGGCCATGGTTGAAAGCAGTGATGTATTTCATATGTTGGTTCTTAAGGATAAGTTGGATGGTATGAATTACCCATTGTGGGCTTATATGAAGCGTCATGTATTGGTCGCAAAAGGAATATCGAATATTGTGTAGGGTGTTGAAAAATGTCCTATTAGACCTGCAAATATAGGTACTGAAGCTAATGGAGATGGCATTGAAGATGGTGATATTCTACAGATTCCTATTCATGTTGCGGTTCCTATTGCACCTAGTGTAAAGCAGATTTGTTGGGATGGCAGAGATGCTCAAGCACATGCATTGATAGCCTTGTCTATCAAACATGCCATTATTCCTCACATTTGCTCTTGCAGAACAGCTAAGGATGCTTGGGATACACTTACCACATTGTACTAGGCTAGGAATGACGCTTGTGTTGCTTACCTCCAAAAATAGTTGGAGAGTGAGCACATGAATGAAGGTGATTCTATGGATAGCTTTCTGATAAAGATCAAGGATTTGAAGCAACAGTTGATTTCTGCTGATGAAGTCCTTCCTGACAGCTCACTTGTGCAAACTACTCTGAATGGTCTTTTTGACTCATATCAGAGTTTTGCTTCTACTCTTCATCTGATGTTGAAAGGCAATCCAAATGCCTTATCATTTGAGGAGTTAGTTTTTGTTCTGTTGCAGGAAGATTAGTCTAGGTAGAACAAGTCCATTATGCATAATGTAGATCAAGCTTTGTTTTTAATAAAGGAAGTTCGGCTTTAGGCTACTCTCCCGGACTTGAATTAAATAAAGAAAAGTACAAGAACAGGGGACTAGTGCCCACGGGACCCCCTAGATCCCATAAAGCAGGGGTAGCTTTTACAGAGTTTAGATGGCATTACAAAGAAGGTTAATCACCCTCTCATCCCCCTCATGTGGGGCCCACTTGGGTTTAAGCTTGTTGTTGATCAAAAGGAGCACTTGATGATGCCTAAAGGGGGGGGGGGGGGGATTTCTTACAGTTAACGATCCTTTTACCAAGGAATAACAATGATTTCTCAATCGACCACTCTTTGGGGGAGTCTCCAAAGTTAAAAGCACATCTTTCCCCCCGGATTTTCCATAGCACCTCCCCTCTGATGGTGTTCCAGAGAGTTGCAGAGCAGCCGACCGCTTCTCCCAACAGAGCTTGCTTCCAACTGATATGTTTCTGAAGACTAATTTTCTTTCCAACAATCTGCTAGAGCCTGTAGGAATTGGGACAGGTAAAGAAGATGTGAGAGATATCTTCGATAGACTGGTAGCAGTGTTTGCACCAGGGAGGTATCCCACAAAATTTGCTAGCCTTAAGGTTGGTCCAGATTCCACGATGAAGAATTTGCCATAAGAGGACAGACTTTTTGATTTCTATGAGGGGGTGCGAGATAGCCATGAACTTCATGTCCCACCAAAGTCGCGTCCATGACAAGCACCACTTCTTGTTGAGGTTAACCTGATAATCAATCCTTTCTTTGATGTTGGGGATTTTTGATAGGCTATTCCCATTATGCCATTTGAGACCAAGCGAGCTCGATGTGTCGTGCCCCATGAGAAGGTGTACTTTATAGCGGTCCCAGGCGAGACATTTGCTTTGCAAAGTGTTCCATTCTTCATACGAAATGTTGACACTAGGGTCAATATCCTCAAAGTTGATCCACTAGTTGGTGTCTTGTTTCCAGAGATGTTTCCATTTTTTGAAGCCTTTGTTCCATAGCTTCTTGGCGTTTTGAATGTTCCAAGATTCCACGCTCCGAATGCCATGAATCGAAAACCAGATAGAGTCGTTTTGTCTGATACCAGCCACCCACTTCCAGTCTTCACTTATTCATGTGTAGCTTTTGACTTTATTCCAACTCTTCCATAGGGAGCACACTAGATTCGAGCCTTTTGGGAAGACGGGGGTCGGGGAAAACAACAGGGTCAAGATGTCAAGATTCTTCCAATTTGGGAATCCCATGAGAGCAAACTCATTCTTGTTTCTGAAGATCAACTTGGCCCACGAGGCCTTCCCATTGCGCCAAGCCTTAATCATCCATTTTGCCGCAAGTTTGTTAGCCATGCACCCAATGTCTAGAATGCCAAGGCCCCCACAATCTCTTTGGCTGGTGCAGATGGACCACTTGATTTTAGGCACCCCCTCCTATTGTGGTCGAGCGTCCAAAGGAAGTTTCTACATATACTATCCAGTTTGGATAGATCTTGCTCTTTCGGTTTCCAACAAGAAAGGAAGTAAATGGTTGATGATATGAGGAATGTGTTGATAACCATAGCACGACCAGTGAGATTGAATTGCATACCTCTCCAATAGTTTAGCTTGTTTTCGAGTCTGGCCAGCACCAAGTTCCACCGTTGCTCCATAGAGATACCAAACCCCAAAGGAATCCCAAGAAGCCAAAAAATTTGGCCCTGCGGAATGATTTGACATCCATGATCAATGAGAAGGTCAAGTTGGGACCCGACAATAGCTCTAAAGGTGGTCTTAGAGTGGTTGATTATGGATCTAGAGGCTTCGCAGAAAGTATCCAGACACCTCCAAAACATCTTGAGGCTAGTACAATCATTATGGACAAACGCGTTCATATCATCGGCAAAGAGTCTCATGGTGATCTAGCCGTGGTCATGAGGCAAACGGAGGCCTTTGATATTGCCAGCTTCCACCTGATGCTCCACCAGCCTGCTAAGCCCTTTTGTGGCAATGGCAAAGAGAAGGGGAGCCAATGGGCACCCTTGTCTAATTGATCTTCTAAGTTTGATCACCTTCAAAAGTTTGCCATTAACATTAATTTGAGTCGACGCGTTTCCTAGAAGGGTCGCGACCATCTTGGTGAATTTCTGGCTACATCCAAGATCTTTAAGCGACTTCAGAATATAGTCCCATTCCAGCCTATCGTAGGCTTTATCGAACTCGATCTTGAGGAAGACCACATCTTGTCTTGACTCATTTGCAAAGTCGAGACCTTCCCAAATATCAATAATGATTTCCAAAATTGACCTGCCTTTGATGAAACCTTTTTGGTCCTCACTTAACCATGCTCTCAAATGGCTGGAAATTCTGTTGGCTATGACTTTGGAAATGATCTTATATCCCATTTGGAGCATTCGTAATAGGGTGCCAATTCTCTATTCTGTTCTTTTCCCCTTTTTTGTGTATTAACATGATAATGCCATTGTTGAGACAAGTCAGAAGCGTGCCAAACTCGAGCGCCTCTTGCCAAAATAGATGAAGAGGGGTGGCGACCACCAACTTGAAGGATTTAAAGAACTCATTAGTGAGCCCGTTTGGGCCTGGGCTTTTACCACAAGGGAGGGCATCAATGACTTCAATGATTTCTGCTTCTGAGATTGGGGCGTCAAGCAGGGAACGAAGGTTGAGTGGTATCCTATGGGGAGAGACCCAAGATATGGCTGCCATGCAGCCCCGTCTATGGTGGGCGAGGGGGTTCGAGGTCCCCAGGAGTCTCATGAAGTGCCCTTCAATGATCCCAAAATTATCTTCTTCCGTATTGCATACATTGCCATTTGAGTCTAGCAATAGGGGGATCAATTCTCTGTTTTATTTCCCTTTAAGGATTCGGCACATCTCTTTGGTGGGTTTGTCAGCTTTGCCAGCCCACCACTCCTTGAAGAAAATTTGCAAATTTTTCCTTTGTATTTCTTCCTCGTATCTCAGTAGCACTCTGATTGTTCATAGACCTTTCTGGGATTGAGTTTTTCCTTTGTTCACTTCCTCCTCGAGTCTCCAGAGTCTATGATATAGAGCTTCTCTACGAGCCCTCCGCACAGTCTCGAGCATCTTCCTAGATCTAATCATGATCTATCATGACTTATCAACCGAACATCTCCAGCATTTGGCTGGGGACGAGCCGGAGGCAAACGCCTCCTTCCACACATCAGCAATTTCTTGATGGACGGAGGGGAGAGAGAAGGAGGTCGCATAAGCATGGAACCAAGCAGCCTTATAGATTTTGTTGAAAGGTTGGAAAGCGATAACGATCGGGGATGATGAGGTCAGTGCATTGCGAGAGGGAGGGGTGGCCCCACTGATGAGTAAAACTCTGAGAAATGTAGCATCTATCAAGTTTGGCTTTCCTCAGGTCCTCGCCCGCTTGGAGATTTGACCACGAAAAACCATTTGAATCTTTGAATTCGACCAAATCCAAGTGCAGTTTGGTTTCGTCCCACGTTTCTTTCTCTTGACTATTGATGACCCTACCCTTATCGTTCCATCTGTCCATAGGGTCCTCCACCATGTTGAAGTCACCACAAATAAGCACGTTATGGGGGAGCGAGTCCAAGGAGGCCCAAGTGTTCAGTCTCTCTAGCTCCCCATTAGGGGCATACATAGAAACTAAAGTGAAATGAAAGGGAGCACCAAAGGAAATAGCAGTCCATCGATGGTGCTCATCTTCAATGGAGTTCTCAAGCTTTTCAAACTAGAATTGATTGATACCGATTACCGTCCCATCGGACCCTTGCTGGTGTGACGTTGAAATCCAAACATGGTCGAGGAGACATGTATGAGCCGTTTCTGGAGGTCTCCTCCATCTATTTTAATCTCTTGAATACATATAAATTCTGGGTTTAGGCTAATGTTGTGAAGCCATTGACCAATGATGGTCGCTCTTGAGGGGTCAGTTAGCCCTTTAGCATTTAACGAGATGATGATCATTGTCGTAGTGTACCCTCTTTGCAGGAGGAAGCCTTATCCTTTCTCTTCTTGGATTCATCTTTATTTTTCGTTGGGAGGGGGTCTCGACTTAACAATAAGTTCTTGTGGGGGCTTTTCCAAGGTAGCTCCTGGCTAGTCAGAAGGGCAAAGGTAAATGGAGCTCTTCTACTAGTAAGCAGAAATCTGCTAATTTTGCACAATCAAAGAAGGATGGCAAAGATAGTAAGAAAACAGAAAAGCGGAAATTATTTTGCAAGTACTATAAAGCAAATGATCATGTCATAAAAATTTGTCCAAAGCTAGCTGCTAAAGAGGCAAAGAAGAAAGAGGCCAGAATGGTTGTTGTAGAGGCCTCTACACTGAAAATAGAGTCTGCTAATCTTGTGCAGAATGAAGAATGGGCATCTACTATTGTCTAGATTTTTGACCCATCTTCTCATGAGCAGTGTATGTCTGCAGTAGACTCATATCTTTGGTATTTTGATAGTGGGCCAACCAAACATATTACCTTGCGGCACAATTTCTTCACTTCACTTGAGCCTACCCCTACAGGGAATATTGTTACATGCACCAACAACTCCTCTTATCCTATCATGGGAGTTGGTAAGATCATTCTGAATACTATTGATGGTAGTTCTTTCACTTTTTCAGATGCTTTATTTGTGCCAGGGATCAAGAAGAATCTGTTATCAGTTTCAGCTTTCACCAACATTGGCTTGGTTGTGAAATTTCTTTATGACAGATGTATAGCTCATGATCTGTCAAATGGTGATATCATTATTCCTTCTGGCATTTATGTTGTGGGTTGTATAAGCTCATAGACTATGAAAGATCTTTGAATGATTTAGCATGTGCAATACATGATTCTTAGGCTATGTGAGATGGAAAGCTTTGGCATGCATGCTTTGGTCATCTAAATTTTTCTAGTTTGCTATGCCTGCAAAAATCTGAAATGGTTTCCTCTCTGCCCAAATTTGAGACACTCGGTAAACATGTTTGTGAAGTTTGTATTTTGGGCAAAATGCAAAATTCCTCCTCTCCAAAAGATGGTTCAGATCGAGCTACTCAAAAATTGTAGCTTGTTCACAGTGATGTATGTGGTCCTATGTAGACACCCTCTTTTGGAAACTATCTTTACTTTGTGACTTTCATTAATGATTTTTCCAAGCATGCATGAGTATATCCATCGAAAGCAAAGTCCAAAGTATTTATGTGCTTCAAACAGTTTTTGGTTCTTACTGAAAATCTATCAGCATGTAAAATGGGCACCTCCATTCTGATCGAGGGGGGGAATATATGTCTTCTGACTTTAATGCATTTTTGGCTGAACATGCTATGGCTGCCTCTAGGCTTTGTGATGAGAATGAGGCTATTTTGTTTGATGAAGCACAAAATTCATAAAATTGGATGGCTGCTATGCAATTAGAATATGATGATATCATGAAAAATGGTACCTAGTCTTTATGTGACTTGCCTCCTAGCAAGAAGGCCATTGGCGCTAAGTGGGTATACAAATTGAAGCGTAAGCCAGATGGAACAGTTGAGAGATATAAGGCTAGGCTTGTTGCAAAGGGTTATGCACAAGAAAGAGGCATTGATTTTGATGAGACCTCTGCTCCTACTTGTCGAATGACTATTGTTCATAGCATGTATGCACTTGTAGCTCATCATGGTTGGAATTTTTATCAGTTGGCCATTAAAACTACATTTTTGAATGGTGACTTGCATGAAGAAATGTATGTTTTTCAACCCCAGCAGAAAAATCATGAAAATTAGGTGTGCGGGTTAAAGAAGGCATCATATGGTTTAAAGCAAGCACCACGTGCTTGGTATGAAAAGATACATGCCTATCTGATTACACATGGTTTTGAGAACAATCCAACTGAAAGCACCTTATATGTTAAGCATGTTAATTATGTGCTTCTAATCATTGTTGTATATGTTGATGACATGTTGCTCATTGGTCCTCATGACAAGCATATTGCTGATTTTAAAGCTAATTTGCATGCCTCATTTGAGATGTCTGATTTGGGACATTTGCATCATTATTTAGGCATTCAATTTATGCAACTTGATGGTGGAATGGCTTTGCGTCAAATGAAATATATTGACACATTATTGTAGCATTTTGGCCTTGAGACTGTAAACATATTGCCACTCCTATGGAGAAAGGTGTATGATTGAGTCTTCATGATATTGGAGATGCATTTGACATTGTTCTATATCAGCAAGCTATTGGATGCTTGATTTACTTATGCATACCCAGCCAGATATTTAGTTTGTTGACTCAGAGTTGAGTAGGTTTATGCATTGCCCAAGTGTGAAGCATTGGCAGGTGGTTAAGTGCATCTTTCACTACTTGAGTGGTACCCGGCTACTTGGATTGTTTTATCCCAAGGGGGATCACTACCACCAGATTTGCATGCTTTTTCTAACATTGATTGGGTTGGTTGCTATGACACTCGTGTGTCCACTAGTGGCTTTTGGTTCATGCTTGGTAGCTCATGTATATCTTGGTTGAGCAAGAAACAGCCTACTATGGCCACTTCCAATTGTGAGGCTGAGTATAGGGTAGCTTTCACAATGACTTTTGAGTGTATGTGGCTCAAATGCCTTATGGCTGATTTGGGTGTTGGTCAGTCTTCTACCACCACCATCTTCACTGACAGTCAGAGTGCATTGGCAATTGCAAGGAACCTTGTGTTCCATGCTCGCACTAAGCACATTGAGGTGCATTATCATTATGTCAGGGAGAGGTTCTCTGCTTGAAATATCAGCTTGGCATATGTGCCCATGCAGGAGCACATTGCATACCTTTTTAGGAAGGCTTTGCCTAGGGAGAAGTTTGAAGCTTTTCGAAAAGCTTTGGGTGTACTTCCTTTTGTGGATTGATTCCACATAGCTTGGAACTTCCTTATACATGAATGATAGCTCCTTGTTCAACGCATCACTCCTAGGGGGATTTGTTGATATATTTAGGTAGTGATGTGTGTGAACACACTAGGACCACTGGGGCACTTTTTTCCCTTTTTAGGAGGTTTTTTCCCCCGGCTTGTATATATGCATATTGCTTTAAAGGTTACTTATCTTTCTACATTCTAGTGGTAATACATTTAGTATTGTGTGTTGTGCTCCAAGATTCTCCTTCTTTGTTGTGTTGTTCGCGTGCTTCTGCAGACATCTAACTCTAACATCCTTTGCATCAAGTTGTTATGCAATGCTTGTTTCTAGTCTTTGTGATGAGAATGAACCTATTTCTTTTGATGAAGCAAAAAATTCAAAAAATCCAATGGCTTCTATGCAGCGAGAAGGTGATGCTATCATGAAGAATAGTACTTGGTCTTTATGTGATTTGCCTCCATTCAAAAAGGCCATTGGCACTAACTAGGTATACAAGCTAAACAAAAGCCTGATGGAACATTTGACAGGTATAAGGCTAGGCTTGTTGCAAAAGTTTCTGCTCAAGACAAAGGCATTAATTTTGATGAGACATTTTTCTCCCACATGTGAAATGACCACCATTCATAGCATTTGTGCACTTGCATATCCTCATGCTTGGAATGTGCATCTATTGGACATTAGAAATGCATTTCTAAATGGTGATTTACATGAAGAAGTGTATGTATTTCAGCCTTGCTGTGCAAAAAGGGCATGAAAACAAAGTATGCAGGTTGAAAAAGGCATTATATGGTTTGAAGCAAGCACCACATAGTCAGTATGAAAAGATACATGACTATTTGCTAGCACATGGTTTCGAGAACATTCCAACTGATAGCACCTTATATGTTAAGCATGTTGATGATGTTCTTCATATCATTGTTGTATACATTGATGGTATGTTATTACCTAGTCCTAATAAGAAGCATATTGCTGAATTTAAGGCTCATTTGCATGCCTCTTTTGAGATGTCATATTTGGGGCATTCGCACCTTCTTTGGGCATTCGGTTTATGCGAGTTGATGGGGGAATAGCTTTGTGTTAAGCAAAATATATTGACACATTATTGTAGTGTTTTGGCCTTGACGATTGCAAATCTGTTGCCACTCCTATGGAAACAAGTTTATGGTTGAGTCTGCATGATGCTAGAGATGCATTTGATGTTGTTTTCTATCAACAAGATATTGGATGCTTAATTTACTTATGCATAGCTCAGCTTCATATTCAATTTTTTGTCTCTCAAATGAGCACGCTTATGCATTTTTTAATTTGCTAGCTATCAAGCATTGGTAGGTGGTTAAATGCATCTTTTGCTACTTGAGTGGTACTACGCTACTTGGATTGTCTTATCTCAAGGAAGGATCATTATCACCATATTTACATGATTTTTCTAACTCAAACTAGGTTGGTTTCTATGATACTCGTGTGTCCACCTGGTTTTTGCTTCATGTTTGGTAGCTCATGCATATCTTGGTTGAGCATGAAGTAGCCTAACCTGGCAACTTCTAGTTGTGAGGCTAAGTATAGGGTAGCTTTGACAGCGATTGTTGAGTGTGTGGCACTGAGATGCCTTTAGGTTGATTTGGGTGTTGGTCAGTCTTTTGCCACCACCATCTTCATTGACAGTCAAAGTGCATTAGAAATTGTGAGGAACCATGTGTTCCATGCTCACACAAGGCACATTGAGGTGCACTATCATTATCTTAGGGAGAGGTTCCCTGCTAGAGAGATCAGTTTGCCTTATGTACCCACATAGGATAATCTTGTAGAGATTTTCACAAAGGCTTTGCCTTGGGAGAATTCCAAAGCTTTTTGCAAAGCTTTGGGCTTACTTCCTTTTGTGGATTCATCTCTTTCCATGTAGCTTTGCACTTCCTTATACATGAGGGCCAACTCCTTTGACTCCCTTGGATGTGCTTTATTTCTTTTTCCATGCTTCTTCTTTGAATCTTAATTCATTGGCATTTCTTGATTTATCCATGTGAGTAGTTAAGAATGAGACATGAGTGTTCATGGTTGTTGAAGAAGTAAAAAGTTGATAATAACATGCCATTTTGTACAACGTATTCCAAATGGATGAATGGATTAAGGGTGAAACACATGGTAGTTCTCCATGGTGTGCCTCATGTATGGCCTTGTAATATAGCTCTAGGCATGGGTACTTTGGAATGCATTGAAGCAATGATGGTGCAATGAGGTGTATCTTGAGAAAATTTCTCAATGGCATGTCGATCGTGAAGTAGTTTTGTCTAAGAAAATTGAAATCTCAAACTGCATAGACTTTGTGTTAATTCCTCATATAGGTGGATGGTGAAACTTCTTTGCAATAAAAGTTCAATGGGCCACCCTTTATGTGTAGAAGTTCTCCCAAATGTGTAGATAATATTGTCCCACTTTTTTGTGGACGAGTTGAAGCCCATCCGCACATCCAATATGCTAGTAGTCATTAATATCATGGACTTCAAATTTTGTTGTGAGTATTGGATAGATAAGAACCTAAGCTTCCCCTTCTTTATCTTTTTTTTAGTTTTTCTCAATTTTTTTCTTTTTTAATACCACATTTGTGTAGTTGACTCAATGAAAATTAAATCAATAAAACAATTACATATATGGTGAAAGTGACTTCTCCCCCTCCTAAAGTATGTGTTCGATGAACATCGATCATCAATAATGCTTAATACATGGCCTTAAAAATGTGAACCTGTTATTTTTTAGGTTTCCAAATCCATTTTCCTTATAAAAAAAAATTATGTGATGGAAATGGAGAGATTATGGTTGTAAAGAATGTTGAGCCTTAAATTAATTGATTTGGTTGTGATTCGAATCTATTTTCAATTAGTTTGATCTTGGTAGATACATGAGAAATGCAGTCTAAAATTTTATATATGATTTTTCTTTTAAGAATTCCGGGTTATTACTCATAGCATCGTGATCTTTAATGATAGGATGATTTGGCCTAATTTGACTCTATTGTGGCCTTAGGTATCCATTCCTAGTGTCTTTGTTGAGCTTCCATTATCTTCTTATGGAGCGAAACTTGCTTGACGTTGTTTTTTTAGAGGCTTCTAATAGAGGATGATTTGTCAATCTTCAACCATTGACATCGATGCCCAGATGAAAATGGTATTTGGCAGGGATGAGCTCATGCATCATTTTTCACTAGCAATACTTGTTTGATGCCTTGCAGCAATCTAAGAGAGTTTGAATATTTCCTCTAGTTCTAAATATTTTTCCTATGCTTGCACTAAACTCTCACCTCTCTAGATTCACCTACCTCACCATGTCTCTCATCATTTACATGTAAAGCAATGTTATTTGGATGATCGATTCAGCATGTTTTTGTTGGATGTGTGAGAGAGTGAGGAAGCATGAATAGAAGTACACACAAGAGAAAAGAAGGAGATCGACACACCAAGAAAGGTGATGGATAGAAGAGCTCTCTATTGAACAATGATTAGTAATATGAGAATGAGTGAAGTTAGAGTGGTAAATGAATCCCTAAGTACTATGTACCACCACATATGAGTATATCACGTATATGCGGTTACATGGGGGAAAAACATCTAGCGAGTACTAGAGTAAAAAGTGCCCATGCATAGGGAAGTGTTTCACATAAAAACTACTCAAGGGACACATACATGTAACAAACCCCCTAGAGTGAATGATGTGAACACATAGAAAAAATGAAAGATCAAGGTAATAAGCCTAAAGCTTTGTGAAATGCTTCAAGCTTTTCCTATGGAGGAGCTTTGGTGAATATGTATGCCACATTATCTTGTTTAGGTACATATACCAAATCAATATCTCTAGCATGAAGGTGCTCTGTGAGAATGAAGTTTCTCTCTTACCTAATGATAACGAACTTCAATGTGGTTTGTGTGCACATGAAACATTAGATTTCTTACAACTATGACTATCATTGAGAATATGTGTAGGTGCATAAATATACATACATGAATACTAACTTGTACTCATCCTTACAACTTGATGCGGCCATAGTAGGTTTCTTCTTACTCAACCAAGATATGCATGATCCTCCAAGGAAAAACCAATTACCACTAGTGGACACTCATCTATCATAAGAACCAACCCAATCACTATTTGTAAAATCATGCAACCATGTTTGATCATCTTTTCCATAAAAGAGACCCAAAATCAAAGTGCCTTTGAGTTATCTAAGCATAATTTTCTCGTTTGCCAATGCTTAGTACCAAGGCTATGCATAAATTGACTCAACTAGGAAACCACATATTATATGTTCAGCCTTGTGTTGCATGCGTCACCAACATAAACAACATAAAGAACAAGCATTATAAAATCAGCCTCCTCTTTGTGTACATAAAGTGTTCCTTCAATCGGACTAGAAAACTCAACTACTTATGTATTTTACCACACCATGCACATGGATCTTACTTAAGTTCATACAAAATTGTATGCAATCAAAAAGCCATATGCTCCTGACCTTTAACGGCAAATCTAGCAGGTTGTTTCATATAAACTTCTTCTTGCAAATCACCATTCAAAAAAGTTTTTTTAATATCCCGTTGATGCACATGGGTAGCAAATGCAATCACAAAACAAATGGTAGTCGTGCGCAAAGTAGGTGCAAATTCTCCTCATAATCAATGCCATATTTTTGCATGTTACCTTTTGTAACTAAATTGGCTTTGTACTGATCAATGATACCATTTGAACATTCTTTTTTATCTTGTAAAACCACTTAGTACCGACATCATTCTTACCTTTTGGAAATTCACATAACTCCCAAGTACATTTTTGTGAATAGAATCCGATTCCAATTGCATTGTACTCATTCAACTTGAATCATCACATGCATCTTCAAAAGTGAGTGGTTCTTCATTACATGTGAATGAAATAAGTGATACATTCACAAATTCATTTGATGCATGGTGAGAGCTTGATCTTGTTCTACCAAGTAAAGGAATACCATGCAACTTGCTATCTTCCAATGTCTTTTGTAGCCATTTTGGCATTCATTGTGCACCCTAAATAAACATGCATTCCTCATGTAATACATAATCAAAATGTAAATCATAAGTGGCTTGAATATGATGTTGATTGTTAGCCACCCAAAGGTTTCTCGAAGGCGATTACCAATGCATAGATCTTGGCATACCTTGTCATCCGAGTCATGGAATCACTATTGGTGCCATTGATTGTGCATGAGTGGAGTCAGCCATACTTGGCTGGAAATTTTTATCCATCTTTGGCTAAAATGTTTTTTTCATGTTTCTCTATAAATATCCATGTTTGGCTAGAGATTTTCACCCATTGGCTGAAAATTTGTAGCTCTTTGAACTACATGTGGATGGCTTACATGGCCATAGTCAATCACACCACTTTGCAAACACATCTTCTGAACTAGTTGTTGGTAGAAATTTGCATTCAAGTAAATGATAAGTTGAATTTTTAGCAAAGACCATAGCTTGACTTACAATAACTTTTCCCATCAATGGATGTTATAAACAATAACATTTATTCTCACTACCATATCCAATGAATATATGTTTCTTTGCCTTTTCATCAATTTTGTGACGTTGTTGTGATGGCACAAGAAAATATGGCAAACAACCAAATAATGCATGTATGACTAACCATTGGCTTCTACCCATTCCAAGCCTCATAAGCTATAATGACTCTCAATTATTTTGTAGAACAATGGCTCAATATATAGTTTTCACACATGATTGCTTCCATCCAAAACTTATCTAGAAGATGATTTATAGATAATGCCATTTCAAGTAGTTTTCTATTCTTACACTCCACAAAACCATTTCGTGTAGGTGTATATGGCATTGCATATTGGTGAGCAATACCTCTTTCACAAAGAAAAGCATTAAATTCATGTGGCATGTATTCACCACCATGATTTTTTTGTGTGTCTATATGTGTATGTGTGTGTGTCTATGTGTGTGTATGTATATGTGTGTGTATGTGTATGTGTGTGTCTATGTGTGTGTACATACATGTTTGTGTATGTGTATATGTATGTGTCTATGTGTGTGTATCTACATGTGTGTGTATGTGTATGTGTGTGTGTATGTGTGTGTATGTATATGTGTGTATGTGTAAGTTTGTATGTGTATGTGATTGTATGTGTGTATATGTGTATGTGTGCGTGCATGTGTGTGTGTATGTATATGTGTGTATGTGTCTATGTGTGTATGCATGTGTGTATGTATGTATGCATATGCATGTGTATACATGCATTTTATATGCATATGAGTGCATATGTGTTTGTGTATATGTGTATGTGTGTGTATTTGTGTATGTATATGTGCATGTATGTGTATGTGTGCATGTGTGTCTATGTGTGTGTATATATATATGTGTTTGTATGTGTATGTGTGTATGTATATGTGTGTGTATGTGTATGTGCATGTGTGTATATCCGTGTGTATTTATATGTGTGTATGTGATTGTATGTGTGTGTATATGTGTATGTGTGTGTATGCATATGTGCATGTATGTGTGTATGTGTGTATGTGTGTATGTTATTGTATGTGTGTATGTATGTGTATGTATATGTGTGTGTATGTGTAGGTGTGTGTATGTGTATGTGTGTGCACGTGTGTGTATAAAAATGGGTGTGTATGTGTATGTGTGTGTATGCATGTGTATGTGTATGTGTGTGTATGCATGTGTATGTATATATGTGTATGTGATTGTATGTGTGTGTATATGTGTATGTGTGTGTATGTGTGTATGTGTGTGTATGTTTGTGTATGCATATGTGTGTGTATGTGTGTATGTGTATATGTGTATATGTGTATATGTGTATATGTGTATATGTGTATATGTGTATATGTGTATATGTGTATATGTGTATATGTGTATATGTGTATATGTGTATATGTGTATATGTGTATATGTGTATATGTGTGTATGCATGTGTGTATGTATGTATGCATATGCATGTGTATACATACATTCTGTATGAATGTGAGTCTATATGTGTGTGTATATGTGTATGTGTGTGTATCTATGTGTGTATGTATATGTGTGCATATGTGTATGTGTGTATATATGTGTCTATGTGTGTGTGTATGTATATGTGTTTGTATGTGTATGTTTGTGTGTGTATGTGTGTATGTATATGTGTGTGTATGTGTATGTGTGTCTATGCATGTGTATTTATATGTGTCTATGTGAGTGTGTGTGTGTGTGTGTATGTTTATATGTGTATGTGTGTGTACGTATGTGTGTGTATGCATATGTGTGTGTATGTAATGTGTGTATGCATGTGTGTATGTATGTATTCATATGCATGTGTGTATGTATGTAACTGTGTGTGTATGTATGTAATTGTGTGTGTATGTATGCATGTGAATGTATGTGTGTGTACATGTGTATGTATGTGTGTCTATGTGTGTGTGTCTATGTGTGTGTATGTGCATGTATGTTTATGTGTGCGTACGTGTATGTATGTGTATGCATGTGTATGTATGTGTATGTGAGTGTATGTGTGTGTATATGTGTATGTGTGTGTATGTATGTGTGTATGTATGCATGCAAGTGTATTTGTGTGTATATCTATATATGTGTGTATGTATATATGTGCATGCATGTGTGTGTATGAATGTATGTATGTGTATGTGACTGTATGCATGTGTATGTATGTGTGTATGTGAGTGTATGCATGTGTGTAGGTATGTGTGTATGTGAGTGTATGTGTGTGTGTATATATATGTATATGTGTGTCTCTTATGTGTGTGTATGTATGCATGTGAGTGTATCACACAAATGAAATGGACATGCAAATTTGCAGAGGCTGAAATTGATGCAATCAAAGGAGATTGTCAATGGACTACCAAATTTCAAGGTTGAAGAGATGAAAAAGGTATGTGTAGCATGTCAATGTGGTAAATAGTCAAGAGCATCATTTTTGCATGACAAGCATGTTAGTGAGAATGTGCTAGAAATAGTACATACAGATGTTTGGGGTCCTACAAAGACCACATGTATGGGTGATTGCACGTTTTATGTTATTTTCATTCATGACCATACATGGAAACTATGGGTATATTTCATGAAAGAGAAGAGTGAGGTGTTCACTCACTTCCAAAAGTTTAAGGCTATGGTGGAGAAGCAGACAACAAAGTATATTCAAAAATTAAGATCTGATGGAGGAGGTGAATATAATTGTAAGACCCAAAAGACTCATCTAGAGTTACCTACCTAGACCAGAACAAGAGGAGATATTGGCCTGTCAACAGAATGTTTTGGAGAGTTCACCAATAGGGGTATCAAACACAACTCCTCTTCATTGATTCATAGCTTCAAAAAGAACCACAATGAGACTGTAAAAACTGCATCCAAACAATTTAATCAGTATGTTGATAGGTGTCCTGCAATAAGAGACCTCTCAACAAAAGATGATACCCCTATTCTTAGATGGTTTAACCAATAGGACATTGAGAACCTTGGTTTATTTGAAACACTTACAAACATTGAGTGACTGCTTAGAGAACTATATAGACTTGGAAGATAACCTAGTAGATGAACTAAAAAATCCATAGAATCCAATGAAATCAGAGGATATGAGCAATGCAACCTCTCACACGAGTAATCTAGAAGAACTCACGGACCTGATAGCTAAGAAGCTAGGTGTCCATGGATAGAAAAACTTCCAAAACCCTCCTTTGAGAGTACCCATGTTACGAAGATGCATGCATTGTGGTGGGGACCATCCATCTCATACTTGTGCAAGAGGAGGGCCGGTACCACCACAACCCTATCAATACAATAGGCAATCAACCCAAGGACCTAATTTGTATTGTCACATTAAACAAAAGTACATGAAACATAACACTAAAAATTGCCCCTTCAATAGATAGCCTAGACCCTTTGCACCACCTCAGTATCAACCTTATGGATACCCTCCTAGAGATAAAGGTAGAGAGGTTCCTAGATACAATCCATATCAAGGACCACCTATGGCACCAAGACCATATGAGTACACAGGATATAGTCAACCACAACCACTGTTAGGACAAAAACCCCCACATCCTCAAAATGTAGTGCCAATAAAGTATGCTCAATTGAAAGGAAATTTAGAGAAAGCCATTGTGCCAGCCACTCCATTGACAAACAGAGAAAACCTAGGCTAGGGATTTGATCACACCCAAAGATACTAACATCCCTATGACACTAGTCTCATGGAATAAGATTAGGCTATGAGCAACATTACTATGGATATGAGGGATATGAGAGCTCATATGGATCAGAATATGCTACCCCTACGGCCATAATTCCCAACAGACCCACAACAAGACCACTCGCACCTAGAGGACCATGTTATAGGTGTGGTGGAGACCATTTCATTAGGTAGTGCACTCTACCATATAAGAGACCACCCCCACGTGTTTGGGAAGGAATTTATTGTGGCAAAGAAGATTTTTTTAGAGATTTCTTGGAGAACCCTAATAAGGTCTCAAGCACTGCACAAATTTAATGTAATCAAAGTAATTGAATCCTCAGCAAGTGACAAAGAATAGATTGTGCATGTAAAAGCCATTACCCAAGCTAAGATGAAAGGACTTTTGGAGAGAGAGGTAACCATTAACCCCAAGATTGAGGAAGAGCCAGAATCTGTCATAACCATGTTTTGGTACATAAACCTGTTCCAAAGAGCCATAAGAAGAAAGCCACTTAGGATTCAAATGCTTTAAGCACATAGTGATTCTGAGGAAGAGAATGAGAATGATGGTACGTTAGACTTGAATGTTGCATTTGATAGTATCATGCGAGAAACTGGATGCTTTGAAGAATGTGTGTTGAGATGGATGATCTCCACCGCAAAGTGTGCAAATTCCTAACATTGGCACTCTCAAGGAGGAGTCCTAGTAGTTCCTTTGTCCTTGTACTCCTAATTTCTTGGCCACTAACTCTGCCACTTCGTCCACATAACTCGAACTAGAAGTCTCATTGCTCCTTGTATCCTCTGATTTAGTAAGATCTTGTGTGATTTTGAGATCCTCAACTAAGTTGTCTTCCAAATCTATGTATTCTTGAAGACACCCACTCAGAGTTTGCAGCCGTTTTACGTATACTAACATTCTCAATGTTCCATTGGTTAGACCTTCTAAAAATAGGGATATCATTTTCTGCTGAGAAGGTCTCTCTATCACAGGGCATCGGGTCACGTATTGATTAAATCTTCATGCTGTACTTTTTACTGTCTCATTAGGAGCTTGCTTGAAACTATGTAGTAAGGATGGCAAATTGTGCTTAATCCCTCATTTAGTGAATTCCCAAATAACTTCTTGGAAGAATTGTTCTATATTTCCAAAGGAATTCGGATCCAAGGATTGAAACCAAGCTAAGGCTATTCCCATGAGAGTTAGCCCAAAGGATTCATATTGCATGAAAAAGTCATCCACTTGCTCCGCGCGTAACACTTGCTTGAATTCTGCAATGTGGTCATAGGGCTCTGTTGAGCCATCGTAACGATTTCGCATACATCTAGCCAATTGGATTGGTCTCACGAGTATGCTCTCAATGTTGACAAGTGCTCAAAATTTAACCAAACACATGATGCCTTAGTTGAAACAAAGTACAAAACTGTAGAAAAAAAAATCAAACCCATAGCTCAACCATTACCTCAAGGAAGTAATGAAAAAATTATTGATGTGAAAAATGATCCAACTCTTCGGGATAAGAAAAACATAGGACATACATTCACGGATGAGACAATCAAACAGGTGAAAATTGGTAGAGATGATGACTTTCTTTTGCCAACAGAGAGAGATAAATTTGAGGGAGTCATACGTAGCCATGGAAAAGCCTTTACTAAGTATCCTCATGAGATTGGTTGTGTAGATCCTAAGCTAGTTGCACCCATGATAATCTTTACTATTCCACATATTCCATGGAATCTTCGTCCTATACCTGTTCCAAAGGCTCACTTACCTGAGCTAATGAAACTACTTAAGGAGAAGATAAACATGAGAATTTTAGAGCCATCTTTTGCACCTTACTCAAACAGATGGTTCACTGTGCCTAAAAAGAATGGGAAACTACATTTTATTCAAGATCTCCAACCTGTCAATAAAGTCACCATAAGGAATGTAGGAACAGGACCCATTGTAGATGAGTTTGCTGAATCCTCAGGACATTCTATCTATTCAATGGGTGATTTATATTCTGGATATGACCAATTCCAGTTAGTAATTGACAGTCGTGACATAACCACAATGAAAACTCCTTTAGGCTTAGTGCGAATGTGTACTTTACCTCAAGGAGCGACTAATTCTGTGGCTCATATGATGAGTGCTATGAATATGGTCTTACATGATTTTATCCCTCATATAACTATGCCATTCATTGATGATATTCCAATTAAAGGGAGTGAGGAACGTGTAAAGGACATTACTGTAGATTCATCTGGATGTCGTAAATTTGTTGTTGACCATATCTCTGATTGTGAAAGAATATTTCAACGATTTGAAGAGGTAGGTCTCACATTTTCCATAGAGAAATCTGTTTTTGGTGTCAACGAGGTACTTATTGTTGGACATTTATGTGGCCATTATGGTCGAAAGCCATACCCATAAAAAGTTGATGCCATTAGCAAGATTTCTGAAACATGTAACAACGTGAGTGAGGTACGTAGATTTCTTGGTGCTTGTATCTTTTATGTTATTTGGATCCCTCACTTTGCTTATGTTGCTGATTGTCTTTATGACTTGTTGAGGAAGAAACGAAAATTTATTTGGACTGACAAACACACTCAAGCTATGCGTAAATTGAAGAAATTATTGCTTAAAGCTCCCATCCTTAAGCGTGTAGACTATTCTGCTAACAAACCTATTATATTGACTGTTGATACTAGTCCTATTGGTATAGGTTGGGTCATAAGTCAAGATGATAGTGAAGGGAATAGATATGCAATTAGGTTTGGTGCCAAAATTCTACATGAAACACAACGAAAATATCCACAGATCAAACGAGAACTATGGGGTATGGTAACAGCTTTGAAAACAGACAAAGAATATTTCATTGGTGCAAATGTCAAAGTTGAGACTGATTGTTTGCCTCTCATTGGAATGATAGCCAATTGTTCATCTCTTGATATAGCCATGCTTAGATGGATCTCATATATTAAGTTCATAAATCCTGAGTTAGTTCATATTTCAGGTAAGTCAAACTCAGTTGCTGATATGTTATCGAGAGCTAGATTTGATGATGATCTTGAAAGTGATCTAATAAAGAATGTGAACTTAATTGACTATGTTCCACATATATATGAGTATGAGCAATTTCATGAGTCTGAGTACGAAGATGAATGGAGAGACATAGGAAAGTATCTGAGTACACTACAACCATTACCTAACTGGACTACGAATAGATTCCGTAACATTAGGAAACGAGCTTATAACTTTTTCCTATGTAATGGTTATCTTTGGAGACATGCTAAGGGTAAGGTTAAGAATCCACAACAAGTCCTAGGAAAACGAGGTCTTCAATTGCAAGTAATGAAGGAAATGCATGAGACATTATGGGCCGGTCATAAAGGATTTTTTGGAACATATGAAAAAATTAGAAGTACCTATTATTGGCCTAGGATGTATGTTGGCATTAGTAGCTATGTTTCTACATGTTCTACTTGTCAACTTCATTCATCAGTCAAACATAGAGATCCGTTGCATCCTACTTATCCACCTTGTATTCACTACAAGTGGGTAGTAGATCTTGTAACTATGCCTAAAGGTATCGACAAAATGCATTACATTGTACTTGCAAGAGAAGACTTAACTAATCATGTAGAGGGACGTGCACTACGATCTAAGACCACTTACAATGTTTGCAAATTCTTGCTTGAAGATGTCATAAGTCGCTTTGGGTACATAGAGAAAGTAGTTGCCGATCGTGGAGTTTTAGTTCAATGCGAGAGAAGCTAAAGAGTTCTTTGAGAGTCACGGTATTCGTTTGTCTCTCACTATTGCATATAACCCAGAGGCCAATGGTAAAATAGAGAGAGGGCATCCACCTATTGTGAAAGCCATATCTAAAGCATGTAATGGTGACATCAAACAATGGCCTAAATTCTTACCTTTTGCACTTTGGGCAGATAGAATGACATGCACACGTACTACTGGATATATGCCTGTTGAACTCATGTACTGTCAAAAACCATTGTTTCCAATTCAGTCTCATATTTCTGCATGGTCAAATTTGCCTTGGTCTGAAAACATGTCTACTGATGATTTTTTGAGTTTGCGTATTAAACAGTTAGAACAAGGTAAATTAAGACTTGATGATGTTGTTGAAAAATTAAGAGAATCTAGAATGAAGAACAAGCATTATTTTGATAAAACTCATCGATTGCGTCCTAAGCCAATTGAAGTAGGAGATTGGGTGCTCATTTATGATAGTACATTTGACTCTCAATATGATGCACGCAAAAAGCTCACTCAACGGTGGTTTGGGCCATACATAGTATCAAAAGTCAACAACAATGGTACGTATGCTCTTTGTGAATTAAATGGTGTTGCACTAAAAAACTTTGATTGCAGGTAAAAGGATAAAGTTATTCAAGAAGCGTGATAATGACGAGTACATTTTGGATGAGGACATTGAAGAAGATGACAACAATGAGGCCGATTCATAAACAGGAGTATCCATGTTATAAAAAATAAAAAAAAAAATCATTAATTTTCAAGTTCATGTTGCTTTGTTTTTTTTCAAGTTCATTCTATTTTTTTTCCATGCTTGTTTCATGCATGTTTTTTTCAGTCTTTGCATTGCATTGCATATCCACATCACTTGAGTCAAAAAAGGCAAATGATGATTTCTCTACTTGTGTAAAATTGTATCTTAAGTAGTAACTTATCTACTAAGAAATTGATTATAATCTAGGATTGTGGAAAGATAGGGCATGTAGATTTGGAGGTTTATTTTGGTGACAAGACTTTCATATATAAACATGCATATGTATCCTATATCGAAAGCATAATTGTTGAAATCCTAGCTCCTGCTACTGCATGTTTCTACATCCTTAGTCCATCTCACAGCACTTGTATCGGAGTTTAAACGACTGTTCTCCATCATCAAAAATGGTTGTACCTTGTATCGGGGTTTAATTTTTCCCCCTCATCAAAAAAAAAAAAAAAAAAAGTTGCTACATGTTACCAAGAAGTTTACACTTTCTTCCACCCCAAAAAAGTGATCGTAACCATAAAGTTGCCGAATCATCATCATCATCATCAAAAAAAAAAAAAAAGAGCAAGCCAAAGGAGGATAAGGAGGCATAGTAGAATAAATCACGGGCTATATAGGCAGATTTATGCATTAGTGGAGTTTAGTTAGATTTCCTTGCATGTTATTAGAGAACGAGCATATTCATATTTATGTAGGAAAGGAGTTGATCTAAAATAAGCTAAAGATGAAAGATGTCTCTTGAAAATCCTAAATCTTTGTTTATAATCATATTTAAGGTAGATTGCTTTATAAAAAAGGTACAAATTTTTCTTCAAGATGAGAGGAACTGATGCTTAAAACGACTCAATACATCCACTTCCACTTCATATTGATGCTTGTTTTTTTTTCTTTCTTGTTGCCAATGTTGCTTGTTCATTTGCATATATGTTGCCTATTTGTTCATGCATATTCATGTTGCCTGTTTCAATTATTTCTTTCATGCAAATTTTGCTTCATGTCACGTTACCTACTTATTCATGCATATAATCAATTTTCCTTCCATCTTTCTTATGTTGCCTATAAAAGAATTTGATGCCTGGAACATTTTGTTTTTCACAGATGCTAGAGTGGCGCTTCCGGAGGAATCGCAGGTTTAGTGGGGGCGAATGTCGTCGAGATTTGCTCTCCTCTCTCACTTGTGAAGGCCTATAAAAAACATATTTGGTGAAGGTAGCCGGAATTCCCCGAGAAGTCTAGGATGCATCAAGGATGTCAAAGGAAGGTCACATACAAAGTTTCAAAGAAATCAAGAAAGTCCATGGTAGCGGTCAAAGCTGGTCAAAGTTGGGAAATTAGGGCAAAAATTTCATTGTCACCAAATTAGATGAAAATCCATATACTTGTAAAGATTGTCAAAGGCAGTCTATAGCCCAAATTTCAGCAGAAAATGGATTTTGTAGCACATTGATATGATATGTTCATTTTGTAAAAATGTAATTTTTCTAGTTTGACCCTACAAATTCTTGTATAGAAATTTATGTTAGCCATATGGTTTGGCATGTATAAAGACCATATGTGGCTACATATTTGTACAAAGTTTCAAGGCTATCCGAGCTTCCTAGATACCTTAATGCCACCTTACAAGCTTCCAAATGTAGTCAAACTTGTACAAGGGAGATTCAGATGGGAGTTTTTTCTGCATATTCCTGAAGGAGATCTTTGGAAACATAGTCCTACAAAGTTTCAACTTCATCAAAGCCTATTTGGAGGGTCAAAGAGTACAAAGTCCAGTTTTCAGGATCACCGTAGTTTTCTAGTTTAAGCAAATTGAAGGGTTGAAGGGCTGCCACATGTCAAAATATGATTGAACCATGTTGTACGGTCAAGATGAGCTCATATTCAAGGGTGGAGATGCACTAAAGCATAAAGGAAGGAGTATCCATGAATTTTTTCCATAAAAGAAGACCTTTTTTACAATCAAAGATCAATAATGCAGCTTTTCTCCAAAAATAGTGGCTTATCTTATCCAAACTGATGTCAGCACTGATCCGACGGTCCAGATCATCCTCAGATCCAATGGTGGAGAATGAGGGCGCCTAAATTTCACTCCTTTACACTAGATTTGATAGAAAGAACAATTCCAAGCCATTGATTTGATTAATCAAATGGTTGTAATCGAAAGTAGTGATCCTAGAGTTGAGAGTTGATTTCTCTAGATCCAAGGGCCCAAATTCATTCAAAAAACTATATAAACCCCCCTCCAAACTCCTAGAGCATCATTGTTAGGCATCCATAGGGCTCATGCTAGCTTACGGTTTCCTTGAGACGATCACCCTCGGTTGAGCGAGTGAGGATCCAAGGTGAGCTAGTATGAGTATAGTACCTAGTTTCAAATTTAAGTTAGAACTCCAATCTAGGATAGGCTCTTGAAACTAGCATCTCTATCTCGACCCACCCTTGGTGGAGCGTGTGAGTGAGTTAGAGCTGATTTTAATGAGTCTTAAACTTCTTTCGTTAGACGTTACGAGCCTAGACATACATAGGGTCACTGGAGTGGAACTCACCTTCTTACGTGTGACATTCGCTTGAACTGTCATGGTTTGAGGGTCGGAACCACCTTTGATCAGTAGACTACCTAGCTTGACGTACCACGACAATCTTATACATGTATCTTAATTCAAATCCTTTTAATTCATGTCACTTGTCACTTGTCTCTTGTCTCCTCTCTCAGTCTCTTAAGTATTTTTACATGTCTTCTATTTCTTCTATGTGTGAGAAGGCTCCGCAGTATTGCGTTGAACTAGTGAGGATGTTTCTTTGAGCTTGTGAGTAAACTCTATCATCATAATTCACTTGCATGCATATAATCCATACATACCCATACATATTGACTAGTTTCTGAAAGTGTATAAGAAGCTCCAATATTGGACCATTCTTCCTTTCGAAATTGGCTTATGTGTAAGGGTTCCATGTATTCGTCATGCATACATATCATCCAAAGAAGACTATGCATATGGATTGGAATTAGGAAGTGTTTAAGAAGCTCCTTCAATGGACCATTCTTCCTTCCAAATTTCATTCGTATGTATGGTTCTCTTTCATTCTTATCATTCATGTTCATAAATCTAACTTGCACTCCTACATTCCTATTCCCATAATCATTTCAACATCTCTCTCTTCTCCATACTCAACATTAATTTCACTTTCATGTCCTTAAAGCTTCCAACATTCATTAGCTTCATACACCCTATGTGTGCCACGACCGGACCCGATCCACCCGGATTGCGATCACCTCCACAGCGGAAACCACATGACTAACGTTTGCTCGATGATGGCTCAGCCCCAAGGAAACCCTAATGCTCTATATTGCACTATTGAGAGAAAATACACGAACCACACGGCTCAAGATTGTCCCTATAACAGGTAGGCTATTAGACAAAATTATCAGCAACCTTACCAGCAAGGCAGGTATCAAAACGAGTACCAACAGCCATATTATAGGCCACAACAACTATATCAACCTCAATACCAGTAGCAATATCAGGCACCAAACAGGCCACAGCCAGTCCTAGGGAACCAACCACCAACTCCTGCCAATGTGATCCTAGTTAACTATAAAATGGCGAAGGAGAACCCTAATAGAGCATTGGTGTCACTAAACCTTTTGGTCTCAGAAAATGACTCCCATGCTCATAATTTAGACTACTCCTATGAATGTAGTCCACATGCTTATTACATAGATTCACCTGAGCAAAGTGAGACTTCTCTGTATCAATATGAGGCACCACTTGTGGAACAAAGTTGGGAGCCAGAATACTCGAGTGTTATGTATACAAATCCCAACCCCAGGCCCCAAGTGAGACAAGTAAGACCACAAGCCCCTAGAGGCCCATGTTTTAGATGTCAGGGTGACCATTTCATTCGTGAATGTCCCCATCAACCAGCTTCGGGACAAGGATAGAACATCACAATACAAGGCTTTTGTCCTGAGTGCGGCAAGGAACATCTTCCAAGAGAGTGTCCTAGGAATCCCTCTAGTGCACCCAAGGTCACACCCATCAATGTGGTAGACTTAGTGGTGGATTCAAGTTCAAGTAGTAGTAATGTGGCTCTTGTACAGGCAGTCACTAGGGCACAAGCATTGAACCAAGATAAGCCGGTTGAACAATCAAACGGAGCAACATGAAGATGAAAGATTAGATTTTGAATCTAATTCTTTACAAGAGTTGCCACAATTCACAAGCCCCTGGGAATCTGAATTTCTTCAGATCAGAGCTCCCACAATACTCGTAAGAAATGAAGACTCAGCGGTTCCAAGAAACACTGACGTCGTGAAGAACACTAAGGTTCAATGTCATCTCACTGTAGAAGAGCTGCTCAAAGCTAAACCTGAGCTATGGAATCATGTGAAGGATCAGGTTCCAGAACTTGATTCTCATGTGCCAAAAGCAAGCTCTAAGCAAAAAGTTCCAGAGATACCTCTCGATAAAATAGGAGACATGAGTGAAGGTGAAGAAGGTAATACTTATCTTCCAATCACTTACCAAGGTTACACCACCAAAGCAATTGTAGATTCAGGTGTTGGTGTTGCTATTGCAACCACATCCCTGTGGAAGCGATGGGGCAAACCCACATTAAGACCAACTAGAATGAAGCTTCAAATGGCAGACGGTCATTTTGAAAGACCTCTAGGATTGCTCGAAGGGATAACTCTAACCACTTGTGGTGTAGAGTTTGAACACACATTTGCTATATGTGACTTTGAGAAAAATAATGTCTACGAGATGATCCTAGGAATACCCTTCCTACGACAATTGCAAATAGTACAGGATTGGGGAACCAAATCCTTGTACTTATAGCACTTAGGGGTCACCACCAAGGTCAACTTGAAGGATTACACCTTCAGAGATGTACCACCCCTACAGTGGAATCCTATCCACAAAGCAAGAGAAAATTCAATCTCTGTGCATTCTGGAAGTTCACCTGATCCATCATGGCTGCATGAAGATACTCACTTGTGGATGTGCAAGGTCGCAGAGGAAGAGGAAAAGTGCCTAAAAGCGAGAGAAGAAGGAACTTCCCCAGGAGATAGACCAGTTAAAGACCCAGCGTATACACCGATGATATTTCTAGATGAGGAATTCGAGCCTCATGGTTGAGCAGAAATCTTAGCTACCATGGACATTGCCGTCAATGAAGAACAATGGACACCTCACTGTGATGAGGAGGGTTATGATATTTCAGTCTTCGTGTGTGAGCCATTGTTGGAAGAATGTGATCCTAGTGAGGTCATAAAAGAAGAAGAGAATGACGATGATCTAGAATCCATTGTGATGGATACTTACTTTGACTCAGAGGAACACTATTTAGAAGACATAGGAGTGTTAACCCAAATAGAAGAAGAACCTCTCTCAAGTATTAAAACTGTAAATTCAAAGGAAGGAAGTGAAGCAGCTCAAAAGAAAAAGAAAAGAAAAGCAGTGAAACATGAAGAGGAGGAATCATTGTTTGAAGTACTAGAAAACTTCAAGAAATATGAAGTGGAAGATCGAAAAATTTTGGTACGAATGCCTAAGAGAGAGGCCATTATAGGAGAATCATATGATAATAAAGAAAAAACTAAAAAGATTGTGGTAACCATTGAAGGAAACAAAGAGCGATGTACGTGCATAGGAGACGACCTAAGTGCAAAAGAAGAAGCAGAGCTTGTAGCTCTATTAAGGAAAAATAGGGACATGTTTGTGTGGCACTATAGAGACTTGAAGGGAGTAGATCCAAAAATTTGCTCTCATACGATCCCGATGACCCTTGATGCCAAGTCCACCAAACAAAAGCCCTACACATATAATGACACTTATGCAGCCAAAATAAAAGAAGAAATTGATAGGTTGATTGAAGCTGGATTTATCTATGAGATTGAGCATACTAAATGGGTGTCCCCCATTGTAGTGGTGCCCAAGAAGAATGGAAAATTACGAGTGTGTATTAACCTTAAAAAAGTTAACACCGCTACGATCAGAGATAGTTATCCGCTTCCCATCACTGAACATCTATTGGAGCGTGTTGCAGGCTAGGAAGTTTATAGCTTCCTCGATGGATTTTCAGGTTACAACCAAGTAGCCATTGCCCCAGAAGATCAACACAAAATAGCTTTTGCCACAGAATGGGGAATCTTTGCATTTCGTGTGATGCCATTTGGGCTCACCAATGCACCTGCAACATTCCAGAGGCTCATGTGTCATGTATTCAAAGAGTTCTTACGAAAGAGCCTAGAAGTATACATGGATGATTTATGTGCTCATTCCCAAGAGAGAAGATACCACATCCCTGAGCTCAGACAGATTTTCAACAAGTGTAGAGAATATCCGGTGTGTCTGAACCCAGAAAAGTGTGTGTTCATGGTACGACAAGGTAAAATCTTAGGTCACATTGTTTCTAAGAATGGAATATCAACAGATGAGGACAAAGTAAGAGCCATAGTGGAGCTGCCCAGGCCAAGGAACGTTAAAGAGGTGCAAGCCTTTATGGGCCATTGTGGATATTATTGCAGGTTTATCCACATGTATGCAATCATAGCCAAGCCTCTTTATGCCTTGCTAACCAATTTTGAGTGGAACGATGAATGTGAAAAATCCTTCAATGAGCTAAAAAGACACTTGTGCTCAGCAGCAATATTGACTACTCCTGATTGGAATGAACCATTCCATGTCCACGTGGATGCGTCCAATCATGCAATAGGATGTGGGGTAGCACAACCCACAGGTGAAGGAAATCTAGATTTACCCATCGCATATGCTAGCAGACAGTTGAATGCAGCTGAACAAAATTATACCACAATGGAAAGAGAAGGTTTAGGCATGGTATATGCTATGAAGAAGTTTAGACACTATCTATTGGCCAACAAGTTCAAGTTTTTCATTGATCATCAAGTGTTATTATATTTGGTCAATAAACCTTGCAATACAGGCCTCTTAGTAAGATGGTTTCTCTTACTAATGGAATACAACTTTGAAGTTGTTGTCAGGAAAGGTAGGACCCACCTCAGGGCAGATCACCTTTCTTGCATCACTTCAGGAGAGTCACCGCAACAAGTGTCAGATGAATTACCCGATGCTTATCTGTTCAATTTAGAAGTTGTTCATAAATGGGCAAATAAGTTGGTATCAGTCCTAACCTTCGGACCTACAAATAAGAATGTAAAAACCCACAAAGATGAAATTGTAAAAGCACAAAAATATCAAATACTAGCAGGAAGCATGTACAAACAAGATATAGAGGGTGTACTAGCTTGTTGTGTCGAGGATGACGAACATAGTAGTTGGTTGCAACAAGCCCATGAAGGATTGCTAGGAAATCACTATTCTAAGCAACGAACATTGCAGAATCTAAAACGTTTAGGAGTGTATTGGCCTAGCATGGACAAAGAAATACATGAATGGATTAAGAATTGTCCAACATGCAAAGAGAGACCCCCAGTGGAGCATGCCACCCTTTATCACATGTCGTTAATTCCAGATTGGAGTGCTCCATTGGTAGAATTTATGAGATCAGGAACACTACCTAGCGAGGCTGGTCTAGCAAGAAAATGGAGCATGGATTAGAGGCTCGGGATTATGCCTTAGTTGCAGAGAACCTATATCAGAGAGGCAAAGATGGTTACCTAAGACTGTGCGTTCATGAATCAGATTATTTGAAAGTCTTAGAAACTACACATAGCGGGGTTGCAGGTGGACACTTTGGGCCTGATAGCGTAATCAAGGCCATTCTATTCTCTAGACTTTGGTGGCCCACTCTTCATATGGATGCACATACCTATGTGAAGAAATGCGACACATGCCAACGTGCCCAATATCCAGTCAGAAAGGATGAGATGCCTTTGAGGCCAATGATGGGAGGACGTGCATTTGCAAAGTGGGGTATAGACTTTGTAGGTCCCATTAATCCATGAGCTAGAAACTCCCATGCAGAATACATTATTGTAGCCACAGACTACCTTACAAAGTGGGTAGAAGTCAAAGCCACAACAAAGAATGATGCTCAAACGATGGCTAAGTTCTTATTTGAGAATGTGTTCACAAGATATGGGTTACCGATAGAGTTAGTAAGTGATAGAGGTACACACTTCTTGAACGAAGTTATTGAAAACCTTCTCCAAGGATTTTTTGTAATACATAAGGAGTCAGCCCCCTATCATCCACAAGCTAACGGACAAGCCGAGAGCACGAATAAGATCCTATGTAACATATTGACAAAACTGGTAAATAATAAACGCTCTGATTGGGACAAACAGCTTCATCATGCTGTTTGGGCATACCGAGTTGCTTACAAAACAGTGCTCAATGCTACCCCATTTCAGATAGTCTTCGGACAAAATGTTGTGCTACCATTGGACTTCCTAATTCTAGCCTTGAAAGTAGCACAAGAATACGAGTGGAATGGACATGAGTTGTCCTCTAGGATCTTTGATCTAGAACGTTTAGGTGAGACGAGGCTACGAGCGGTGGCAGGCATCTATGCTGCAAAGAAAAGGCAAAAGGCGTACTTTGATGCCCATATAAAGGATAAAGGATTGAAAGAAGGAGATCTAGTGCTGGTTTATATGCTAAAGCAACATGCCCGCAAATTGGAGAAACGCGAATATGGACCCATGATCATCAATAGAATTTCCACTAGCGGTGCGGTTCAATTGGCCACTCTAGAAGGTGACATCTTGTCAAACTACATCAGTGGTTGTCGAGTCAAGTTATATCAAGAACCTCTTATAGAGGATATACTCATGAGACTCAACACTGCTAAGAAGCGAAAAGAAGAGGAGTTAAGGGTTAGAGAAGAAGCACAAGCAGAGGCTAGAGAGCGCATCAGAAGAAATAAGTTAAGGTGACTAGGCCTAGATGTCAACCTGAAAGCCCCAAAATATCACATGGACATGTGCCAAAAATCGGGCATAATTGCTTCTCGCATAATCGATCGACCACCCTTTGTGACCATAGAGGTAGGACAAGGAAAGAGTGTAAGGACTGTGAAATCCTTGGTTGACTCAGGTGCAGCAACTAGTGTAGTTAGACTTTCATACTGCCAAGACCTGCAGTTGAACATCAAGCCTATAGAAGCCTATCTCATTGGATTGGGAGGTGTGGAGACCCCTTGTTTGGGAGAGGTGGAACTTCCCATATACATTCAAGATGTTCTAATGAAAGTAAAAATACTAGTGTGTCACGATGAGGACCTTACAGAGCCACTTGTCTTGGGTCAAGATTGGATTTATGACCATGTAATCAACTTGAACCTAAGAAGTCAACTTCTTCAAGTTTGGGTACATGGACAATGCATTGCATTAGAATTAGAGAATTGCATGCTCACAAATCCAGATGTTACACCTTTTCATAGTTCTTCTAGGACTAATCTTAGCAAAAAAGATGGTGTATGTGTCCCAAGCTCTATGTTCCAGAAGAACTCAATCATGGAAGAACACGCTCAAAGACAAACGAGATCCTCCTCTTGTGCTCAGACTAAGGCCGCCACCACGACTCAACCAAAAAGTATAGTAAAAAATACAAGACAACCACCATATCAAATAGACCAAGAACATTCAAGAAGAAAGAAGTTCTGGGCATGAAGCAGATTTGGGTAAAAAAAGGAGAGCAACCACCGATGTTGCCTCAAAGCTTCCCACCCAACCAGATCAATCATGACAAAAGAAGGACCAAGCACCTACGACATGGTCAAGCACAAAGAATCCAACAACTTTGGGTACCGAAGCAATCGATGAAGGTCACCCACGATAAGGTACGAATTGGGGTGCCTAAAAAATTAGCTGCAGCTCAACAAGAACGATTACATATGTGGGTTCCCAAGGCACTCTTACATGCACAAAGGTCTATGCTCTCCATCTCAACAAAGAAGCCAAGGAGAGAAAAGGGTAAGCATAGAGCACAAAGAGCAAAGGGAGATAAACTCAACCCTTCAGCAAAAATAAGAAGCCAATCATCAAGGATATGGGTTTGGAAGCCTAAGGTACCAGTAGCATCCACAACACCAAAGAACGAACCCCTCCGGATACAAAATTTAAGCAACCAACCAAAGATGAAGAATTCAACAAGGACTTGTACACATCCCAACACTGTTCTGAAATGGGTCCCTAAAACAGTTGTCCTTTTGATATCCAATGGATACCTCCAACAAAGGCGGCATCAACATCTACAAGAAGATTGGAAGCCTCGACATGCAACAACCATGTGCCTTTGGCATAATCTTGTCTTTTGCACCATTGAGGTCATGCACTTCCAAAGCATGCATCAACATAGGGCCACATTACACGGTCGTGCATAGAAACCATTGAGAAATCCCAGGCACATGAGACACACTTGCAATATGTAAAATATTTTATTGATACTAACCTCTTTCTTCTTTATTGCTTCCATTGTTTCAAAAAAAAAAGGGGAGAGGAAGCAGAAAAGACAAAGAGAGGAGACATGACCAGGTGGTGGAGGAATCTCATCAGTGCACCATCCACAAGGACTTCCATCAGAAATAAAGATAAGCCAATGGCCAATCACCGTGATGGGCATGCAACAGGAAGAATGAAGAGTGAGAGACCTTTCACATGGTAAGGATCACCTACTTCAGCAATACCATAACCATGATAGATTAGGAAACCTCTTCGTCGGCATACCCTTGGGCACTTAGCTCAAGACCCAACTTCTTGCCATAATTCTTCCAATGTGTTTCCCAAGTATGCATGCATAGGGCTACATTACAAGGTCGTGCACAAGGCACATAATATTTTCAACCCATGCACTAATACACTTACCCATCCTTCAGTATGGGTCACGAGTACATGACATGAAAACTAGGAAAGCCATCTTTGACACCCAAAGAACATCAAGGTGACAATAGCAAGAGCAAGGAAGCAATCAACTACCAAGAGCTACTCACAATCAACTGTGATAACCTCTTTTGAGGAGCTCACAATTTTTGAAAGCTCAACAATACACTCTCATGTTGGAATCAAGGAAGAAGTATATATAAAGGCACTAAACATGAAGAATGAGACAAGCAACCCGCTACAAGTGGAAGATAGACCACTCTGATGGAGACATGAGGAAATCTACCTCTCAAAGTACTACATGGACCAACCACTACAACAAGGGTCTGTCAGGGACGACAGACTCTAGAGGGGGGGAGCGTTGACACTCAAGGTTAAGAACAAAGCATGGAAGTGCATCAAAGAATGACACACAAGAAGAAGGAGCATGTAGGGAGCTTCAAGAAGCACATGTCAAATTTTCATAAGAATCCCTATAAAAATAGTGATTTTTATCACCAAAAACCATTGTAAATACCATTTTCCATTTTTGCAACTCCATTTTGTTCAAGCCGAGGAGTCCTTGAGCTTGAGGAGTATGAGAACTATCATCCTGCCAATTTTCATAATTTTTAGACTCCGTTTGAGCCCCCAAATAAGCCTTGAAACCTATTTTTTAACTAGGCCGGACACTACATCTGGACAGGCAAAACCACTCAAAAAACTATAAAAAGGGCTGGAGAGCTCATTTTTTAGGTTAGCTTGTTGTAGTTTTGAGCTTTGTAAGAGATTTCTTTTGCAATCGAAGTCCTTCCATTGTTCCACTCTTTGCTCTTACCTTGTGCGTGTGTGTGTGTATGTGTGTGCATGCTTGTGTGCTTTCACTCATGCACTTGTGCCATCACTTGCTCATAGTCTTCATACTAGTCCTCATGTCTCCACGGATTGACATTTATGAGGTGTATCTCCTCATGTTGGTACTTGCCATTGTGCTAGAGTGACACTGAGCCATTTCTTCTGCTTGGGCTTCCTCCTTCTTTTGTAACTTCAAAGCCTCAATCTCCCTCCTCAATTGAGTAACAGCATTCTCTTCCTCTTTATGGGGCTTATTCCTCTTTAATCCCTCCAGCTCTTTCCTTAGCTGGATTACTGGATCCTCCATTTCTGTAGAATAGTGTAGTTGAGAAGAAATTGCTCCATATTGTTGCCTTATTCGCTCTAGTCGTGTAGCTGTGTTGATGAGCTCCTCTATGGAGGCTGTTGGCAACACTAATTCCTTGATTTTACATTGTGTGGTCACTAGAAGTGGCTTAGCTAACCATTTCTTAATCAAGAAATCATGTGGAGGATTTGGCAACTTAGCCATTAGTGCCTTGACCCTAGTTACAAACTCTAGAAATTTTTCACCTAGACCCAGTCTCAAGTTTTCTAATTCCTCTATGATGATCTCTGTAGTATTTCCATGCTAGAATTGAGTTTTGAATGCATCTTTCATTAAGTCCCAAGTGGTGAAATGGTTCTCAGCAAACTGGCTGAACCATTTATTTGCTAACCCTTCTAATGTGGCAGGGAAGAGTATCAAAAATGCATCCTCTCTTCCCATCAAGCCTCTTGTTTTGCATAGTGCTCATAGTCTTCATACTAGTCCTCATGTCTCCACGGATTGACATTTATGAGGTGTATCTCCTCATGTTGGTACTTGCCATTGTGCTAGAGTGACACTGAGCCATTTCTTCTGCTTGGGCTTCCTCCTTCTTTTGTAACTTCAAAGCCTCAATCTCCCTCCTCAATTGAGTAACAGCATTCTCTTCCTCTTTATGGGGCTTATTCCTCTTTTATCCCTCCAGCTCTTTCCTTAGTTGGATTACTCGATCCTCCATTTCTGTAGAATAGTGTAGTTGAGAAGAAATTGCTCCATATTGTTGCCTTATTCGCTCTAGTCGTGTAGCTGTGTTGATGAGCTCCTCTATGGAGGCTGTTGGCAACACTAATTCCTTGATTTTACATTGTGTGGTCAATGGAAGTGGCTTAGCTAACCATTTCTTAATCAAGAAATCATGTGGAGGATTTGGCAACTTAGCCATTAGTGCCTTGACCCTAGTTACAAACTCTGGAAATTTTTCACCTAGACCCAGTCTCAAGTTTTCTAATTCCTCTATGATGATCTCTGTAGTATTTCCATGCTAGAATTGAGTTTTGAATGCATCTTTCATTAAGTCCCAAGTGGTGAAATGGTTCTCAGCAAACTGGCTGAACCATTTATCTGCTAACCCTTCTAATGTGGCAGGGAAGAGTATAAAAAATGCATCCTCTCTTCCCATCAAGCCTCTTGTTTTGCATAGTGCTAAAAGCCTCCTAATATGCTCGTCCGGATCTTCCTAAGCTAAGCCTTTGAAAGAAGGAAATTTTACATTTAATCTTGATAGTAGGGTTTCCAAATCTACATGACCCGCCATGCTCTTAACTGATGAGGTTGACGATAGTGGACTGGAGGATCTTCTAACAGCCTTCCTTCTTGTTTGCTTGCAGGTGACCCTCAATGTTTGGGACCGGGTTGCGGTCATGAGCTGTTCATAATCCTCTTAGTATGAGATAATTGATTAGAATATTTACCTCTTAGCCCAATGAAGTATTATTGTCGACACTTGAATAATGCTTCTCCACCCTGCAATATTTCTTCTCCTATGCTCAAATCTCCTTGGAGTCCCACCGGGAGTGCCAAATTTTGTTGGGGGATTCTTGGACAAGAAGGTACTTGAGTGTTTGTAGGAGAAAAGGGAAAGGCAAGAAGAAAGATACACCCTGGAAGCCTCTGTCGATTGATTATAAGAAGACAAATACAATGGTGATGCACAATACAATCCAATGCTTCTGTGCAAAATCCCACAGAGTGCTCAATCACAAAAATACCAAATACCCAAGGGTCTTGTTGCTGCCGGCCTTCTCTGCACTAGACCTCCACCTTCTCCAAGCCTGCACTTGTGCACACCTTGCACCAAGCTTCCAATAAGGGGGAGGGATGGACACCTTCTGTCGGCACACACACAGCTTCAATGGGACCTTGGGATCCTTGGGGGACTAGCTTAGCACTTCTCTGCACACTTCCTTAGTCACTCTTCATGCACACCTTGCACTTCACTTCTCTGCGTCGCACACTGTGTGTCTCTTGCACTTCTCTCTCTTGCCTTGCTTAGACTATGCTCACCTTGCTTAGTTCAAAAATAGTCCTTGCCTTGATTTGAGTGTCGGTTCACGTATACACTCCTAACTTCAAGAGTATCTTGGTGCTCACTTTGATGTCCCAAGATTGTCTCCCAAGATTGTCTCCAAAAGTGGGAAGCCAACGAATCCTTGTTTTGTCCTGTAGTGACTTTAGACTAAAACAAAAAATTTTAGTTGGGGGGCCATACTTTCACTTCTGCGTACGCTGCCTCTTCACATACCTTCACATTTTGCCTTTTAATTCTTCAATTGTGCACCCAAGAGAGGGTTCACCTGAACCTTCCAAAACACTTTAAAAACACTTCTGAACCTTAGGGGAATTACAGAAAAACCTCTACAACCTGCAACCAACTTTTTGCAATTTTACCCTTTGTGAACAATGAATGGTGCACTATCTGTGCACGTTGACACTTGCACTTTGAACACTTTGACTTCACCCATGTTGACTTTGACCTTGAACATGTTGACTTTGACTATTTTGACTTTGACCTTTTGACTTTGACTACATTTGACTTTGACCAATATGACTTTTATGGGCTCAACAAATCCCTTGTTGATTGATTACACTATTCTACATACACCTACACCTTGTCCTAAATTGCATGATCAGCTTACCCCTTCTTCTCAAGAGATTGAGCTTAAGCAACATAGTAAGGTCATTCAACCTAAAGAGAATTGTGAGAAAGTCACTCCTTCTACAGCCTCGCAAGCAACACGAGAACAGCATCATCACGGCATAAAACAAGTATGGATCTCCAAGGATCATCTTCAACAATACAAATGCAAGGAGAATTGGGAGACTCACAAAAACCCTAAGAAATGAGAAAACAACAAAGATCAAATCTTATTACAAAATGGATCAAGGATGTTACAAGTGTGGATACCCAAACAATTAGTGGAGGCTCAAAGATCACAACAGCAAATGTGGATCCCTTGAAAGACCATGGAAAGAGCAAAGGATAAAACGACTTTAGACAAGACAGTTGTTGCTCTACCACAATGGTAAGTACCACGTTAAGAAGCTCCACCTCTTTAATGCCAATCTATGGAAGAGATAGGAGTGATATGAAGATCGTGAACGTGAGATGTAGTGAGAGTGAAGGTGAGAAGCATAGAGATGCATACACACATACACACACAGGGAAGAGACAAGCAAGACACAATGGAAGGTTGAAAGTAGATTCTTTTACTCAAGAACGCTCTTACAAGCTCAAAATAGCTCTAAGCTCTTCTCTACTCATACAAGCTAGCCTCAAAAATGAGCTCTCTAGCTCTCTTTATAGTTTTTGGACTAGTTTTGACTGGTTTCACATCTAGTGTCCGACATAGTTAAAAAATAGGTTCTACGCACTGTTTGGAGGTCAAAACGAGATCTAAAATAGCTAAAATTGGTAGGCTCGTTCTACCTAAGATCCTCAAGCTCGAGGACTCCTCGGCTTGCACAAAAATTACAAAAGTGGTTGCTCTATGATACATATGATACAAGAGTGATAAAAATCACTATTGAGGGTTTTGAATAAGTAATAAAAAACATATTTCTTTTGAAAAAATAATATGCGTGGCTCCCCACTACTTTGTTGTAATCCGCCTTCACATACTTCCTCGTCGTTTGTGCCTTTGGCTACTGCCAACAACAACTCGCAGGATTGTCAAGGTTTTTTAGCCTCCTCTAAAGGCAAATGCAAAGACAAAAAAAAACAAGTATATATGGAAGATTAAAGCAAGAGACGCAAAGTCGACACCACAATGAAACATGAAAAAGGGGAATCAAATTATAACATTTGTGTGGAGACTTAAGGAACAACAAGGTACATGTCAGACCACCAAAACAAATCAATCCTACAACCAGGATAAGCTGAATGCACTAATGATATGCACTATGGGGCCACACTACAAGGCCTTGCATTTGGAATTTATAGAAGGACAAAGATAAAGAGGTTGAGCAACAGATTCACCTTCAAATTTGGCAGCCCTTTAATGACACTTTGCATGTTGACCAAGGCAAAGATGTATTGAGAGGAGAAGAGCTAGTAATATCACAGACTTGGCTAAATGTGAGCATGGCCCAACTGAAGCAATTTGTAAAAAAAATATGATTCAAACAGCCATGGACACACAACAACAATTGGTGGAAGTTGACAAGGAATACAAACAAGAAAATGTCGAGAAAGATCATTTCAAAGTACTGAGTGAACAACTATCCACACAAGTAATGCAATCTCAATGAGCTTTGACCAAGAAAGAAGACAAATTCAAGGAAGCACTGGAAGAAGTCAACAAGCTAAAAGATAAAAATGCCATATTGCAAGCTCAACTCATGGAATTCAAATAGAAACATGAAACGAGAGAAGCAAAAAACGCACGATTAGTTAATCAAAGCAAAATTCTTGAGATACAAATTAAAATATACATGGACGTGGGGACCATGCTTAAAAACAGAAATAAATAGTTGATGAATTCAATCTTACTCAGTCAACCTATAGAAGCATCAAAAAGTACAAATGAAGATGTGGTTCATATACAAATGCAAATTGAAAAGTATGTGGATCAACTCACTCAAGAGCAAGCATTATGTGTCCAATGGGGAGTCAAAATACATGCAAGACACAAATGAACTAAGGAACAAATGGAGAGAAACCATGTCCAAATACATAGAACAATGCACACAAGATGCTCATCAAATGGCTATACTATGTGCCAACCAAATAAAATGAGAGGAAAAGCTCAAGGCAGCCAAAGCACAAATTCAGAATCAAGGCAAAATTATTTTAGACCTGTAGGCCCAGTTAGCAAAGCAAGTGAACATGGGGACACCAATAGTCTAAAGCTCTCAAGTGACTATTGAGGAGACTGAGGTATGCCATCTTTTTCCCCTCATTGCTCATTAACTGATACAACTTGAGGAGGAGACACAAATTGATGAACATCTGATGCCATATATTGCATAAATGAACCAAAGAGAGCGGGCCCATTCAATGTACCATATGGGATACTAAAAGAAGAAATGCAACAATACACAAAGAGAACAACCTAGAAAGATCCAGACCAGCATTTAAACTTCAAGGCAACTACATTCTCATATACTCAAGAAGAGTTTGAAAAGGCCAATCCTGTCTGGAGACGAACATTTTTGAAGAAGAATCTTACTTTGCGGGTGCACTATCAAGAGGCTTCATACTTATTATAGGTAAATCCTTCCTTTTGCCTTGTACCATGTCGAAGGCCGTGGACACAATTTTGGGAAGAATAGCATAATGAAAAGTTAAATAATTAGTGGCTCAATTTTCTTGTTATCGAGTCCACCACATAATTATTTACCAACTGAAGAATACATGGTTGGGACAATAGAGTTTTGGCTATCTAGATACACCTCCATTCTAGAAATAGCAATAAAAATGACAAATAAACTGCTTCGCATGCTTCTCACCATATTAAAAGTTTTCAAACATGCAGAGTTTCCTCCTTTCCAAAAGATGGTTCAGTTTGGGCTAGTCAGAAATTGAAGCTTGTACATGGTGATGTCTATGGTCCTATGCAGACACCTTCTTTTGGGAACTATCTTTTCATTGATGGTTTTTCCAAGCATGCATGGGTATATCCACTCAAAGAAAAGTCCGAAGTGTTTATGTGCTTCAAACAATTTTTTGTTTTAGTTGAAAATCTATCAGCATGTAAAATGGGCACACTCTATTTTGATCGAGGTGGGGAATATATGTCTTTTGACTTTAATGCATTTTTGGCTGAACATGGGATAAAACACCAGTGTACACTACCATATACACCTCAATAGAATGGAGTTGCTAAACATAAGAACAGGTCATTCATGCAGATATGGTCAACAGTCAGGCTTTACCACATTGTTTCTGGCTTGAGGCTATCATGTGTGCAGCATATGTACTTAACAGGTGTCCCACTAAAGCACTACAGTCTATCACTCCATATGAGGCTTGGCATGGTCCCAAGCCATTTGTTTCTCATCTACATGTTTTTGGTTGTCTAGCATATGCATTAGTGCATCAACATCGCAAGAAATTGGATTATAAAGTAGTAAAATGTATTTTTGTTGGGTATAGTTCTGAAAGAAAAGGTTATCATCTGTATCATCCACATACTAAACACATTTTCATTAGCCGTGATGTTGTTTTTGTGGAAGATGGTAGTCAGCCTTTACTTTCATGTACAAAGGAGACATTTGTTAACTCCAAAGACATGTATGATACTTTGCTGCCTCTTTTTATAGGTGGACAGTCTAGTGTTGGTCCTAATGAGGCAACTTCTCAACCATTGCAAGTTTCATGTGATGATGCAAATCGTTCTATTTTTGATGGAGATTTACATGATGCACCCTCCGTTATGATTGAGGGGGGGAATATATGTCTTCTGATTTTAATGCATTGCTTGCTGAACATGGGATAAAACACCAGTGTACAGTGCCATATACCCCTCAATAGAATGGAGTTGATGAACAAAAGAACAGGTCACTCATGGAGATGGTGAGGTGTATGGTCAAGAGTCAGGCTTTACCACATTGTTTCTGGCATGAGGTTGTCATGTGTGTAGCATATGTACTTAACAGGTGTCCCACTAAAGCACTGTAGTCTATCACTCCATATGAGGCTTGGCATGGTCGCAAGCCATCTGTTGCTCATCTGCATGTTTTTTGTTGTCTGGCATATGCATTAGTGTCTGAACAACATCGTAGGAAATTGGATGATAAAGTAGTAAAATGTATTTTTGTTGGGTACAGTTCTAAAAGCAAAGGCTATTGTCTGTATCATCCATAGACTAAACACATTTTGGTTAGCCGTGATGTTGTTTTTTTGGAGGATGCTATTCAGCTTTTACTTTCATGTATAAAGGAGACATCTGTTAGCTCCAAAGACATGTATGATACTTTGCTACCTCTTTTTATAGGTGGACAGTCTAGTGTTGGTCCTAATGAGGCAACTTCTCAGCCATTACAAGTTTCATGTGATGATGCAAATCATTCTATTTTTTATGCAGATTTACATGATGCACTTGTTGATGAGAGAGTTAATATTGAGGAGGTAAAAACTATGCCAAAATCTCTGGTGCAGACTTTGCGTGACAAAAAATTAGATGCACCTCTATCATATGGTACTCGTTCAGTCTCCAATAGTGTCTCTTTTGCATCAAATTTTTATGCTATGGTTGCATCTAATCTCCGTGATGAGATTGAGCCTATTTTTTTTATGAAGCACAAAATTTTGAACATTGGATGGCTGCAATGTAGTCTGAATATGATGCTATCATGAAAAATGGTATCTATTCTTTATGTGACTTGCCTCCTAGCAAGAAGGCCATTGGCACTAAGTGGGTATACAAGCTAAAGCGTAAACATGATGGAACAGTTGACAGGTATAAGGCTAGGCTTGTTGCAAAGAATTATGCTAAGGAAAGAGGCATTGATTTTGATGAAACCTTTGCTTCTACTTGCCGAATGACTACTGTTCATAGCATCTGTGCACTTGCAGCTCATCATGGTTGGAATGTACATCACTTGGACATTAAAACAAAATTTTTGAATGGTGACTTGCATGAAGAAGTGCATGTTCTTTAGCCCCGTGGCTTTGTGCAAAAAGGGCACAACAAGGTTGTACTTGGGGTAAAATTGGGGTTGTTCAATCAGACATATGAACCTTAGATCAGGACATCTACGGGGAGATAGACAAAGCCTTAGGTCTTCAAAGGCTAGTGTCAATCACACTGCTTGGTCTTGGGCCCAACACTTGAGCGATTATCCATACTATCCTAGCTTTGAGACTAGCGAATCAAATATGCCTTGTGGTATGGAGAGACCCACAAGAAGTCCAGTTGTGGCTTACTTAGAGAAACCCGAAGGCCCTTACAAAATGCAACTTGAATACATTAGCACCAACCGATTAGGTGCTCGCATGTATGAGGAAAATCTAAGAAGATCTGTTGTCCAGATTAAAAACCCAGATCAACCCATTGGACTAGAACATCCAATCGTCAAATTTGAGAATGGTGCATACATAGATAAAGAAGGGACAATGTATCTAGTTACCACTCAACCAGATATGATGGATGAATTTGGAAATATAATCTTAGAAGTTGAAATAGGTACATAGAGGAAGGGAACTTAGGAAAAGAGCCAAAAACCCTAGAGGCAAATCAATCCTTACTAGAATAATCACTCCAGAATGGATTCCCCAGGACAATAAGAGCATAGATTTTCTCTTAAATCGAGATACAAATGATGCCTTCTGGAGGTATAAACCTGATCAGCCTAATGAAGTGGGAATGCTTACAATCTATGAATTCAAAGATCTAGATACCCCAGATGAAGTAGCCTACTTAGACAATACTTCAGAACGGGTCTTTGTAGTCACAGAGCATGGTAAGCATGCCTACACTTGGGAAGGGTGAATTTGTTTTTCCCCAACCAAGGTCTAATGTCTCTTATGGTCACCAAGGAGCTGGAACATCCCAAGCTCATGGATTTCAAAGGGGCAAGAGTAGAGATAGGCCGAAAGTAAGCTTTGCTAACCCACTGGGAAGAGAAAGGACGAGAACAGAGATGGATAGAATGGAAAATGAGAAACATAGAGACCCAAGGAATCAAAGAAATGTAGATGAATTCCCTCTGTCAAGGCCTAGAGAACACACTAGGACCTTGAGGCCTACACAATTGGTTAAGTCCATGAAGAATTGCTTCGATGGCACAGGAGACCCGTATGATCATGTGGCAAAATTTAGGCAAGTCTTGAGAGTTGAGCAAGTTGATGACTTGTTCACAGAGTACAACACATTTGGTCTAACCCTTAAGAACATGGCCCTTACATGGTTTCAACCACTACAACAGAGGCAAGTTAGAAACATAGACCAGCTGCTAGAAGCCTTCATCACGGAATTTTCAAAGAGTGGCATAAGGCACAACACTTCCTCATTGATTCATAGTTTTAAACAAACGCCTCAAGAGATAGTGAGACTTGCAGGAAGAAGGTTTTGGCAATACCTAGAGAGATGCACTGTGCACAAGTTACCCACACCAGCCAAACAAGTGGCTTTATTCTTAGATGGATTGCTAAGTACCAAATTGAGATCTTATATGTACTTGAAGGACCCTAGAACCATAGAAGAGTGTGTATGCATGTGCGTCAACATTGAGGATAACCTAGGGGAGGAATTAGAGCTTTCAAAAATCTACATAGATTTAGATAGCTCTACTAGCTTCCATTCAAATCCATCCACATCTATTGAGGAACTTGCACAAAAGGTAGCTCAGAAGTTAGGAGTCTCCAGCAAACAAATACCGAGATTTGCCCCAGTGAAATGATGTTATACATGTGGAGGAGACCATATGGCAAATGCGTGCCCTATCATGGCTCAACCCCAAGTGAACCCTAACAGCCAATACTGCACCATAGAAAGGAGATATACCAACCACACTGCATAAGATTTCCCATTTAATAAACAAGCTGTTAGACAAAATTACCCTCAATCGTATCCACACCAAGGAAAATACCAGAACCAATGCCCACAACAGCAGTATGGTAGGCCCCAACAACCCTATCAAACACCTTATCAAGGGTAGCAAAGACCCCAACCAGCTCTAGCACAGCAACACCCTCCTCCAGCCAATGTGATTCCAATGAAGTATGCAGCTGTAGAAGAAAATCTGAATAGCGCCTTAGTGCCAGTAACATCAGTACTTTCAGAAAGTGACCCAAGTGATCATAGTTTTGACTCTACTCATATTGATGGCCCACATGCTTACTACATGTAGTCACCTGAGCATAATGAGTCATATTATTATGAAGACTTGAGTGAACCTAGTTGGGAGCTAGAGTATGCAAATGTCATGTATGCAAACCCCAACTCTAAACCTCAACCTAGGCAGATAAGACCCCCATTTCCTAGAGGACCATGCTACCGATGTCAAGGAGATCACCTCACTCGAGATTGCTCTATGCATGCACCTACACAAACCCAATATGTGGCAATTCAAGGTTTTTGTCCAGATTGTGGGAAGGAGCACCTGTTATGAGATTGTCCTAAGAGCCCCAACAGTATGCTGAAAATCACTCCTATCAACGTTATTGGGTTAGTGGTAGACTCCACGGGAAGTGTGACATCCACTTACCCAGTGCAAGTCATCACGAGGGCTCAGGCATCTAAGCAAAACCAAGAGTTAGGCCAGGAAAAGAGTTCTGAGGCTAGTGAGATTGAGAGCCTAGCTAAGAAAAGGTCAAGAGCTTGGAAGGATAGTAGAGAGAGAATGAAAAGGCAATGGGCAAGGAAGATGAGCGAACTTGAGGAAAGCCTGAGAGAAAAAAAAGCCAAGATAATTGAAGTCACATCTCAAACGCACTCTCACACCACTCCACTACGACCATTCCCATCACCCTCCAATCCACCATCCTCTAACTCACCTCACACAATCCCACCACCACCCAGAGTAGGATCAGTCTTAGCAGATACCACTCCAAAGGACATAGACATGATGCTTAAAGCATATCAGACCAGAATCCATGAAGGGCCAAACGTAACGAATCATGAAAAGTGTTACCCTAGAGCTAACCTAGAGCTCGAATGAACTAAACTTTGTGCTAATATAGTGGAATTGGTTCAAACCATGTTTGAAGCCAGTCACCTCTTTAATTGCTCTAGTTCAGCCAGGACTCAAGTGCATTTTGATGGACTATTAGACAGATTGGAGAGGCTAATTGCAAAATCTAAAAGCAACATTTATTTGAGGGTAAAGTTAAAACATCATCAAAACTCAATGGCTTGAGACATCGATGTTCTATACTACTAGAGTTTGGTAGATGGATGATGGTTTAACTTTACCCAAAGAATCTTTTTGAGAATTCATAAAGATAGAAAGAATACTTCAAACCCTCATCCAGAATAAGTCTTTGAACATTTGAGTCTCCTTTGATTTGACTCAAATCACTTTAGTGTCTTAAAAAGTTGAATCAGTTACACATAGTTTCAATTATTCCTTCTCGCTTTTCCTGACCTTGGGTTTGATTTGGAAGGAATCTTCAAAGTCATTCCTAGATCAGGTTCAGCTAGATGGAATAAGTAACGGAATTAAACATCAAAGGTATAGAACCCCTTCAATCTTATAAGACACTTGAGTTTAAGAGAGTTCATTCATCCATTGAGTACTACTTGAAGATCAATGGATGAAGAATCTAAAAGTTATGTTAAAAGAGTTTGGAGTAAAACTCTTAGAAATTGTTAATAGTTCTAATAGTTCCAAATAAATCAGGACTTTTGAGAAGTAGTTTTGGGTAAGTCATTTGGAAGTTGATTTCCCAAAGAATCAAATCGCTTATTTTCTGCATTCTACCTTGACTAAAGTACAATAGGACATGGTAGTCTTGTATTTGCAAGAAGGGATTAGTAGATGTTGTTTAAGAAGTAGAGCATAGTCAAAAACATGTTAGTTAGATGTTTTGGTCGACCTCACTTTAAGGAGACTTCTCAAAGTCTTGAAATAGTAAGTGATCCCCCTATTTTGTTAGGACCATGCACAAGTAGTGCATAAAAATGGACCCACATAGAAAATAAGTTGGGGAATCTTATAATCCACCTACTTCATATGTTGTGCTATGGATGCATCGTTTGCACATAGCAAAACATTGAACTGGGTGGGGATGTTTTAATACACCCTTATCATTCTTTCCATACTTTGCACTTGATTTCACATGCAAAGTTAAGTAATATTAGAATGACTTGGGTAGGGATTAGTCTACAAGTGGATTCCCTTCTTTTTGGATCCAATCTAGGATAGAATCCCCATCTGAAATAGAGGCGAATCAGAGAGATGAAGACCATGATCAATGAGACTAGTCATGAGACACGGGGGAATAGTCCACATATTATACCTACACACATTTTTGAGGATGAAAATGTTGAAGGGGAAGAATGTTGTATAACTATGAGTCAAAGCGGCAAAAGACATGGGTTTTGAGGGTCCAAAGCCACTTTGAGAACTCTTGGAGTTAAAACCCTTGGGCAAGTGTCTCCAACACTATGGTTTGAACCCATGAACTATTTGGATTTATTTACTCCCGATTGAAGGCTTTTGACCTTTACGATTGATATTCCTAAAGGTATGGTATTTAACCCTTAGGGAGGTGTCTCATGCCTTGAGAATTGTACATACAAGCTTGGGAGAAGTCCTTTTAGAATCCATGTGAGGGCCATGTGATTCCATGTGATTTCCAATGTTCGAAGGCCTTGGATTAGCATCCATGTGGAGGGGACACTTGGCAAGGTCTCCTCACATTTCCCCCTTGGCTTGAGGTATATATATGGGTGGAGTTGGTTGGGTGGAAAGGTGCATCTCTCACCCCTTGCGGACTACGCTGATTAGTTTATTTCTTCGACTATCTTTAGTTGGTTTGGTCTGGAACCACAACAGAACCCCCTCTAATCTCGTGATCTGGGATGCCACCCTCCTGGTATAATGCATCTTTTTTTGTTCAGCTCTTTTGATTGCTCACGATTCCTTCTTACTTCACTTGCTTGAGTTCTTCTCGAGCTTTTGCTCGTCACACGGCTGGTTCTTCCCTCTACATCATGGACCCTTCTGAAGAAGAACTAAGCTCCCTCGTGTACCAATGATCACTAGGTTATGAGTGATGCACCAACTAGTGGCACTAGGCAAACTGATGGCAATCTTTATACAATTATTTGTGCCCATTTCCTTGTATCTTATCAAGTTTCTCTTATTGTAAGCCCAACAATGTGTGAAAATACTTCACTTTCTCCATCCCCAATAGGATTCTCAAATGAATGAGGTCCTAAGTCCAAGAAAACAATGTTTATTTGCAACTAAAATTCACTCAATTCCTCGTATCTCATAATTTTTCGCTTACTTTAAGTCCACAAATGTGTGAAAGAACATTCTCTTTTCTAATCTCTACTAGGATCGTCAAAATGAGCTGAGTCCTTAACCCATGAAGCTACCATGTATTTGCAACCAAACCTGCTTAATTTTTTGTACTAGCAATCTTGACTTGCTTTAGGCTCACATTCATATGTAATTATGATCAGTTGATCCTGCTCATTATTCCACACTAGATTTCCACCCAAGGAATGTTCGTTGAATGAGCCAAGCACTCGTCTATTCTTGCAAACACTCACTTTCACATAGGCCCTTACATACGCGTAGATAGAGTCACTGGTACACAATCCTATAGTATAAAGTCATAGAGGTACTCACACATACACACACAATTGTAAACACTCCCAATTGCACTCGCACTTTTGCACATCAATCAATCTTTCACCATGATTGAAAACCCAGGCCCACTCAAAAATCAACTGTTAACTCCTCTTATGCATTGAAGAACTTCAGTTGCCACTCCAAAATGCCATTAAAATGTCATTATTCTTTTTGAATCTTTGTAGACTAATTTCGAATTCGTCAACCAAAGTTGAGATTCCACGTATAAGGGCAGTCCAATTCCAACAAGACGTTTGACACTTCTTCTTTTACTCAGAAGTCAACTATCCAAAGCTCTTGACATCCAAAATGAGGTGCAAAATGTCATATGTTGCTCATAGAAAAAGTTTTATATTCTAGAGCAAGCACAAATGGTAATGGTCAAGGCACTTCACTTATTGTAAATTGACAAAGATTAATATAAATGATTTCCCCATCCTTTATATTGGACAGTCCCCTTTGTTAGGACTTGTAGAAGTCGAATATCCCTGCCTTTCACTCCTCTTTGCACGAACTTATCCAATCTGCCCCTCACCGTTCCTAATTCACTTGCACACTCTAGCCTACCTTCTAGATAGTCAAAATTGCATTCTCGTGCTACCAATGTTGTAGGTATAACCTCTAAATCCTCTATTCATACCAGCATTGGGGTTACACGCATAATGATAGTGCTTATGAGGGGAAATTCATAATCTAAGACTACCTCTTCAGCGCATCTACATATGCATATGATTGTATGTCTCAAATCCCATAGTTCTACAAAAGTAGGTGTATATGGTTATGGATATAATAGTCACAAATAGGGACTGAGAAGCTTTTTGGTATAACCAAGCATTCTCTTCATAGGTCAATATGACTTGCAATTTGTCACATAAAACAAAATGGTCATGTGAATAACATGGAAATTCACTTAAAACTACATAGATAAGTGTTTAGATGGGCCGACAAGCATCAGAAAAAAATTCAATAGGGAACTCATATGTTGTAGTGGTATACACAGGGTAACCTTAATTGCTCTTCCTATGTATCAGTTGAAAGCACAAGTCTATGTGAATGGTAGCCCCACTTTGTGCTTGACATTATGATTGTTGAACAAACTCCTATCAAGGTCTCGCATTTGTACAAACATCCTCAGCATCACAAAACAATAGACTTCTTGTCCTTTAAATACTTATGTATGCTTTTGAGCGTATTTCTTAGCTATGGTGATTCATGGTTCAATCTTACTTAGTTAGCAACTCCAATGCTTGCAAAAGAATAATGTTGGTGGTGGTTGATGATTGCTTACCTGCTAGAAGAATAAGATCATATTAGTATTGCGTAGGAAACATGATAATGCCTTATTCCCTTTACAATACCAATATAGTGTTCTTTGATGTTAGAGGTTTGTCAAATAGGTGTGTTGTGCATGTGAGAGTGAGAGTTAGGAAGTCAATAATTTTCCTATACGCATACTCTGGTTGTGCATTGTACTCAAATGCATCTATTCTTGTGTACAGTAGTTTAAATGGTTGGTTCAAGGGTTTTGTTATAGGGTTTGACTCTCCAAACTTCCTTTGTGGGGTTGCATAATTTGACGTTAATGGTATTTGAAGATGTCTTAGGTGATGCTACCTGGATCTGGGACTTTTTAGGTATCCATTTCCAAGCAGTCCTAGGTGTGACTTGATATGTTTGTGTGGTGATAATAGATGTTCGTCGTGAATTGTGTGAAGTGTGTGTTTGTGAGTAGTGATTCAAGCCTAGGGCTTATGTGTGGCTACTTGGGTGTGAAATCAACTCATAGGCTTTGTCGCACCTTTGGGTCAGCCTTCATCGACTGCTTTGGTATCCAAATAGAAATAAGCCCGTTGACTCTTGGAATACTCTTTTTTTGTGACCTTCAGCTGAGTTGTTGGGTTGGTAAGTCCTTGGGGTCTTTGCATCGGAGAAGGGGGTTTCTCACCCTTATGTACCCAAATCTACTTCACAATTTGAGTCATCTTGCGTCGGGCTATCCATTGACTATGAGCATTGACCATCTGCTTTCTCTGCCTCTTGTACTCCTTTGTTTGCTTTGTCTCAATCATTTTTGGAAAAGAAGGAGTTCCATTAGGTCCCTGACTCCTTTGTTGAGAACATCATCCTTCTGCATCATACATTTTCGGACAACAACAACATCTTTATCTTCATGTGTACTCCTAGAAGGACCGGGACTTGGTGCCCTTCCTAATTCCTCGAGTGCTCCATTTGCTAGTTCAATTGTGACATGCTTCTGGTCCACCCAAACAGTCACTAAGGGGTCACACTTGTAGCTTGGCACATAGCCATGTGATATCTTGGTGCCTCTTGAGCTTTGTTTCTAGGTTGATCTCTACCCTATATCCTTATCTTCATTCATCAAATGCATTCTATGGCTTTTGCCTAAGCTTCTTCTTGAATTCATCTCTCCTCTTCCTTACATTTTTTTTGCAATGTTGAGCCAATTAAGCATTTCTTCTGTGAGAGGTTCTTGATATAATTTCACCCTACAACCACTAATGTAATCAGGTAGAATGTTGCCTTCTAGAGTAGCTAACTCGACTACTCCACTTGTTGATATTCTATTAATAATCAAGGGTCCATAACCATGCTTCTCCAACTTTTGTGCATGTCGCTTCAAGGTGTAAACGAAGAATAAATCTCCCACTTTCAAGCCCTTATCCAGACATGGGCATCAAAGTATGCCTTTTTTCTTTTCTTGGCTACATATATTCATGCAACTACTCTTAATCTCATTTCTCCTAGTCATTCAAGATCAAAGATTCTAGAAGAGAGCTCGTGACCTGTCTACTGATGCTCTTGTCCTACTTTCAATGTTGGTATCAAGAAATATAAGGGTAACATGACATTTTGGCCAAATACCATCTGAAAGGGTGTGGCATTGAACTCTTAGTTGGGGGATTAATAGGACCAACAAAGTCTATTCCCCACTTAGAGAATGCTCGACCACCCATCATGGGTTGTAATGGCACCTCATCTTTATGTATCGGGTATTGAGTTCACTGACAAATATCACACTGCTTCACATGGGTATGTGCTCCACCCTAAGGTGAGTCCTACCTTTTTTAACAAGAACTTCAAAATCATATTACATTAGTACGAGAAACCATCTTACTAATCTGTCAATATTGCAAGGTTTGTTCACTAGATATAATAGTCGTCTCTTAAGCTCATCAAAGGAGTTTTCACATTTGTCCCTCCATGCAAATTTACTCAAAAGGGAGTATAGAGACTTTGCAATGATTGCATACGTATGAATGAAACATCGATAATATCCACAATTCCCCATGAAAGCTTGTACTTCCTTGACATTCTTTGGCCTAGATAGCTCTAAAATAGCTCTAACTTTATCCTCATACATGGATATTCCATTATTTCACACTATGTGTCCTAGAATCTTGCCTTGTTTGACCATACAAACACACATAAAACCAAGTATAGTTCAGCTTTGGGTTCATCAAAACCAAAGCTTCACCCTTCCTCTTCCACTTCCTCCTCTCTTTATTATGATATGCAAAAGAAGAAGAGATGCAAATATTGTTGAAAGTTTGGACATACCATTGATGAATGTAAAAAGCTTGTCAAGCGAAATGAAAAGAAGAAAGAATCCAGCATGTTTGTTGTTGAGAATACATCTTATGCAAAGAATGATGAAGATAATGTTGCTCAAGATGTTTGGGCATGTGTTGTTACATGTCATTATGATTCATCATCACATTCTACATATATGATTGCAAATGAGGCTGATTCAGATTGTTTTTTTTTTTAGTGGTGCTTCAAAGCATATCACTTCATGAAAAATATTTTTGGCATCTTTGAAAGATGTGCCCAAGGAAGGACATGTTTTATATGCAAAAAATGCTTCTTATCCTATTATTGGAGTTGGATAAATTCAGCTTAGGGCTACAAATGGAGATATTGTTACTTTTAATAATGCACTATATGTACTTGTATCAAGAAAAAATTATTTTTGATTCCTCTAATGTTACTATGGAACTTCATGTACACTGTTGATAACAAATGTATGGTTCATGATTTCAAAAATGGAGATGTGATTGTCATCTTGGGGACATTATGCAATGGTTTGTATCTCTTGGATACATATGAGAGAGTTGTCTCAAGGTCCTTGCTTACTCATACTACTTCTATGACTGAAATGGAGTTATGACATGCTCGTTTTGGTCATCTGAACTTCAGTAGTTTGCTTTATTTGAAAAATAAGGATATGGTTATTGTTTTTTTTGGACACTTGATTCAATTGAAAAACATGCATGTGGAAGTTTTATACTTGAAAACATGCATCATGCTTCTATTTCCCAAAATGGTGCTAGACATGCTACACAAAAATTGCACCTTGTTCATAGTAGTGTATGTGGTTCAATCAAGACTCCATCTTTTGGCACAAATACTGATACTCTTCCTTGATTATTGAAAACTGGTGGAAATCGAGCCCTACCAGAAAGTGGTCAGCACATTCATGCACATATTTAAGAGGTTGGGGTTCTAGGAAGAGATCTTATCATTGCCAACACATTGATATATATGTATTTCAAATGCACTGTGCTCACAAATGCATGAGAAATAATTATAGAGATGCATGATAAACATGTAGTCTCATGGACAAGAGTGATTATAAAAAATGTAGAACATGGGTTCAATCTTGATGCAATGAAATACTTTGGACAAATGTAGTTGGATGATTCCTCTCCAGATGTCATAACCTTGGCATAGGTTTTGAAGGCATGGGATAATATGAGAGCAATGAAGAATGGATAGAGTTACTTTTAGCTCATGAGTAAGGACCATAGGGTTACTCCAACTTTAGAATTCTACACATGCATGGATAATCTTTTTGGTTGAGCAGGTGTTTGATGAACTTGCTCCATTGATAAGAAAATGTCTTTCTCTCTGAATTGAATGGCCTTGAAAATATTAATGGGTGCAGGTCCATCTGACAAAAACAAAGGCCATTGTGGCCATTTGGCTGGCAGAGTTTTTGGCCCATCCTTTTGGACAAAAAGTGATAGTCCAAAAAATGGGGAGAAGAAAAGGAGAAAAAGGGGTGCCATAAACTTCAGAGGGAGGCAAATGTGATTCTATGAGGGAAGAGAGTTTTCCTCAAATTGGGGGAGAAGAGAGCTAGAGGGGGGGTGACCCAAAGGAGAAAGGGTTACACATTGTGGGGAGAAATGGTCAAGGTTCATGGCTGAGCAAGAATGGAAGCTTGATCTGGATAAGGGGTAGTGTGCAAGGGCTGCTTGCATAGCCACTTAGGCAAGAGGGGGTGACCAGTGCTAATAATAAGCAGACCCCTAATTCCCTTTTGATAAAGATGAGTTAATGATTGGTCCCTTTTGAGTGGACCTAGGGGTGGCAAGTGTGAGTGCAACTAAGAGTGTTTACAATTGTGTGTGTATGTGAGAGTACCTCTATTACTTTATACTAAAGAACTGTGTACAAGTGAATCTACCTGCATGTGTGTAAGGGCCTATGTGAAATTGAGTGTTTGCAAGAATAGATGAGTGCTTGGGTGAGTCAAAGAACATTCCCTAGGTGGAAATCTAGTGTGGAAAAACAAGTAGGATCAATTGAGCATAATTACACACGATTGCGAGCCTAGAGCAAGGCAAGCTTGCTAAAGTATGAAAAATTAAGCAGGTCTTCTTGTGAATATATGGTAGCTTCACGTGTTAAAGACTCATTTCATTTTGACGATCCTACCAGGGATCTGAAAAGAGAATGTATTTGCACACATTTGTGGACTTAGAGTAAGAGAAAATTGATAAGATACAAGAAATTCAGTGAATTTTAGTCACAAATAAACATTTTCTTTCTTGGATTTATGACCTCATTCATTTGGTGATCCTATTTGGGATTGAGAAAGTGAAGTATTTGTGCACATTGTTGACTTTGAGTAACATAAACTTAATGAGATATGAGGAATTGGGCACATATAGTTGTATAAAAGCATTGTTTTCTTGGGCATAGAACTTTACTTCATTTGGGAATGCTACTAGGGACTCACTTGGCATATCTCTATAAGAGGTTTCCATAGGCTCGCCTAGTGCCACTAGTTGGCTCAACACTCGTAACCCAGTGATCAATAATACATGAGTGAGCTGAGTTCTTCCTCAGAAGGGTCCAAGAAGAAGAGGCAAGAACGAGCCATGCGGTGAGCAAAAGCTCGAGAAACACTTAAGCAAGTGGAGCAAGAAGGAACTGCAAGCAATTGAAAGAGGTAAACAAAAAAGATGCATTATAGCAGGAGGGTAGCATCCTAGATGAAGAGATTTGAAAGGGTCTTCAAACTTGGATCCATGAACTTTTGGGAACGAAGCGATATTGACATAACCTCTTTATTTGAGATGACTCATAGAATTTTGGTATATTTGGGAGACTTTCCAAGATTCTTGGGTCTCTAGGATGAGGATTTTGACAATTTCATCCAGCTCTTCAAAGTAACTAGTGATGCGAATGAGATAGTGGACTAAGGGCAAAAGTTAAAGATTTTCCTTCAATTCTCAGAGGCAAGGTGGTAAACTAGTATGGGAACCTGACTCCTCAAGAGATGGTAACATATCAATTGCTAAAGGATGCCTTCTTGGCTAAATTTTCAAGACAAGGGTTTCAATACAGATTCGCCCAACAAATGGACTATCTGCAAAAGGAAGTGAATGAAAGTATAGATCACTACGTACAACATGCTAAGTCGCTAGTCAGAAAAATGGCTGCAAATGCCCCGAATGATGAAACCATAAAGAGAAGATTCATTGCAGGATTGAGAGACCCCTTGGTACAACATCATATTAGCCTTATAGGACCAAATGACTTAACAATTGCAAAAGATGAAGCTAGGGTGTGGGAAAAGGTGCAATTGAGCCAACAAAGAAGGAGATAACTCTTATATGGGCCTATGGATGAATTAGGAGGTGCTTCTTTGAAAACCTCAACCTACAAAAGACCTACTTTGACAACACCAACTTTTTTCATGGCTATAAGCATGCTAGGTGAAAATAAAGCTACATTGATAGAGGAAAGGATATCGGAATTAGTAACTCAGACAAAAGCAATAACTCTCACTCAAAAGACATATAGTGTAAAACCTAAGAAAGTCCAAGATCAGAGCCAAAACATGTTTAGATCTAACATCTGGTGTGAAAAATGTCATAGTTATGGCCACATAGCTACTGAATGCCTGACTATCTTGAGATCGGTTATTGATAGACCCCCACCCAAGTAACAAGTCGAATCACAATGAAGATCAATGCTACCAAAAAATGGTCTATGAAGGAGAAAATATGAGATCCTTGAATGCAAGGGAGCACACTTACACATGATTGCCCGCCCAGAGTGAACCTCCTATACCTCACTGGGAAACAAGAAAATCATATGGGAAAGTTGCTCAGGTCGAGAGAAGTGGCTATCTGAGGGACGTACTGCAAGAACAAAGAGGGTGGATTACTCCAGTCCAATGTATGTAGAGGCGACGTCCACATAGCTCGAGCCTATCCAATTGAAAAGAAACTCATTGGATTTACTCCATTATGCAAACGTTATAGTGGGGAGGGCCATTACAATGAAGATTGCTCGATAAAGAGAGCCAATAATGCCAAAGGAAAAGGGTTAATAGATTCCTCAAATTATGTGGATATCAATGCATGAACCATTCATAACATAAAAGAATCAGTTCTCACAGTAGAATTGGTGTTTAGGAAACCAAAAGCAAGAGAAGGAACAAGCTCCTCTACTCATATTGTAGAGGGAGACAAAGGTTGAAACAAGCAGAGAGAACCTATGGTGGCGGTTGTTACATGAACACGGGAATATGCCAAAGGTGATGTGGGAAAGAAAGGCACACATGTAGTAAATGATGATATGCATGAGCACATTTAATTGGAAAGAGAAGAGGAAGAGGAACATTTGGATGAGGAATAATTGAAGAGGTAGGTGAAGAGGAAGACCTACCTCCAGTTACAAGAAAATTCATAGCCAGTGTTCCTCCATTCCCAGAAAGGCTGGAGATACTAAGATTTCAAGAGAAAAAACAAACTGAGGAAGCAATTGACACTATACAACAATTGGTTGAAACTGAAGTAACATTAAATCTACAGACATTGTTAAAGTGCCCCTCCATATGTAGGAAGCAATTTTATGACAAATATATAAGGAAATCCCAAAGATCTCAAGGAAAGAAAAAAAAAAAGAGAAAGAGGCCCAAGACATTATCCAAAGCATTACCACTCAAATTGATTCAAATGCCTCTATGGTGACAGTGGAAATCAAGGGATACACAATTCAAGGTGGCCAACTAGACAGTGGAGCAACAATGAACTTAATGACATAACATATGATGAAAGTTCTGGGACTTATCCAATTAGAGGACATGCTAATGTCTTTATGTATGGCCTATCAAACTCAAGTCAAGCCGGTAGGAATTTTAAAGAATATAAGTACGATTGTCAGGGGGTTAGAGTATTCTGTAGACTATCTAGTAGTTAGACCTAGGATTGCACAATCCACCTCTTCCTTATTACTAGGAAGGCCATGGTTGATACAAGCCAATTATGTGCATGATTGGCACACTAGGTTTATCACCATTGGTCCTAAATCCGATTGTGTGTAGATCCAAGTCTCTTCCAACTCAACTTTCAAGAATTTGATACCAACCAACAAATAAAAAATTAAGACAAGAGGAAAGGAACCTCATGAGAGAGTTCAAGCAAGATTCTCCTTAAATATGGAATAGTACAAAGATATGCTTGAAGATGGTTACAAATTACAATTACTTGAGGTGAAAAGCAATGGATTGGGGGAGTATGTGACCCCCCTATCGTATAAGGATGACTCTAATCAAGAACTACTCAGGTGATAGATAGGTACTAGCCAGTTTGAATGCTATATGATGCATGTTGATTTGATGAATAGTGAAACCAATGAGTCTTTTGATCTAGGAACTATAGAAGGGGGACTCAAGCCTCAATCCACAACAATATCAGAAATACAAAGGTTGAGAGAAAGAATTCTGACACTTGAAGAAGAACTCCAAAAGAAACATCAAGAGCTGATGATGGTGATGAAGAAGGAGCACAAAGTATGAGAGATTCTCAATATAGAGCTGAATTGAAGAAGTTGAGTCCATTAGAGAAAGAAAAGGCTCACAATTTAATGGCCAACAACACATGCACAACTAGAGAGCATTGTCTAATTAGGTCCATTTTGAGACGTGAGAGATACCTAAGACAAGATAACATTGAAAAATGGGAAGTAGCCTCCAAGAAGTTTTTGAATTTAGGAATAGGATTGAAGGAGGACATAAGCGAGAATATAAAAGTAGTGCTAGAGAGGTATAACACAACCTTTGCATGGATGTACAGGGATTTCAGAGGAATCCAATGGCATATTTGATAGCACTACATCGATCTAGAAGCCGGAATAAGAGAAATTTTTCAATGTCTCAAGAGAACCAACTCGGCTTACTTAGAGTTAATCAAGGTTGAACTCACCAAGCTATTGGAGTCAAGATTTTTTATTCCATCACATTCAATGAATGGGTTTCACCTATTGTGGTTGTCCCAAAGCTCAACTGGACTTGCTCTAGGAGGCTTGTCAAGAGACGAGCAGAAGAAGAGACAAGATGAGACCTCTAGGATACTTACATCCTATGACCATCTGAGGATAGGCAAAGGAGTGCATGAGGTGTGTAGTCAGTATCATCTACTTTGGGAGGGTCAAGCCAATAACGTATATGTAGGATCTATGACTGAGGGAGTGGGATGAGGGGAAATTCGATCTATCAAAAGGCTGGGGTGTTTTTGTGTGTGTTATTGTGGGGGGAAGGTGGTATTAAAACCTTTCTTTCTCTCCCTAATTCTCAAGATTTGGGAAAGTTGAAAAAAAAAGAGAAGACGAAGGAAAAAAATGTGTTGTATGTGTGTGCACCAATGTGCTACAGTGGGGTAGTAGGTAGGTAGAGTCATCCTAGTCAGGTGGTTTTTAGGACCAGGAGCCATAACTAGTTTCACCATAGGCTTGGAATGTGGAGTGTGTTGGTATTCTAGCTTAGCATCATAGCATGTTGGTAGGTAGGTGGAGCCACCTTTGCTGAGTGGTCAGGACCACGAGCCATATCTAGCTTCATTATGGGCTAGCTCCCATATGTGGTGTATATTGTGTTTGTGGGTTGTTCACTACACTACATTGGTAGATGGGTGGAATCAACTTGGCTAGGTGGTCGAGCTACTCAAGGTTAAACCAGAATTGTGGAAACACATAGCTAATCAAGTGCCAAAAGTAGCTAAATCTCATTCCCACATAGGATCACATAGAGCAGTGCCAAAAATACCCTTGGATAAGATAGGAGACAGAAGTGAAGGAGAAGAAGGAAACACCTATCTACCTATCACTCATCGAGATTATGCAACCAATGCTATTTGGGACTCAGTCGCAAGAGTTGCCATTGCTACCATTTCCCTATGGAAGCATTGGGGCAAACCAACACTCAAGCCAACAAGAATGAAATTACAGATGGTTGATGGTCATATAGAGAGACCCTTAGGACTGCTAGAAGGGACAACGCTCACTACTTGTGGTGTAGAGTTTGAGCACACTTTTGCCACATGTGACTTTAGCGAAAACCAAGCCTATGAGATGATTTTGGGAAGAGTATTCATGAGACAGTTGCAGGTAGTGCAAGATTGGGGAACCAATTCCTTGTGTTTGCAACACTTAGGTGCTAGAATTAAAGTCAATCTCATAGACTACTCTCATAGAGACGTGCCCCCTATGTAGTGGAATCCCATCCATAGAGCCACAAATGACATAGAGTTGGTGCACTCCATAGGTTCTGGATCCTCATGGATGCATGAAGACACTCATTTACGGATGTGCAAAGTTGTTGTAGATGAAGAGAAAAGAGAAAACACTAAAGAGGTAGGTTGTAAGGAAACTCATAGATCAATTAGAGACCCAAGCTATGCACCTGTAGTATTTTCGGATGAAGAATTTGAACTTCATGGTAAGGTAGAATCCTAGCCACAATGGATGCAACTATCAATGAAGAACAATGGACACCCCACTGTGATGAAGATGGCTATGAAATTTCAATTTTCACTATAGAACCAATCATGTGTGATTCGGTTATTGAAGAATGAGATCCTAGTGAGGACAAAATTGAACAAGCAAGTGACTAGTTTAGAATCGATCATTATGGATCCTTTTTTGTGCATCAGAAGAGGAATACATGTGCATAGTAGAAGCTCACCCTCAAGGATGAGAAGAGCTTACAAAGGATGTGAGGCTAACCACACAGGTAACTACCAAGAGTGAAGGCAAGAAAAGAAAGAAGAGAGAACTCCCACAGGAGGAGGAAGAATCTTTATTTGAGGTTCGTGAAAATTGTAAGAAGTATGAGGTCAAGGGTAAGAAAGTCCTGATCAGAATGCCTAAATGAGAAGCACTCACAGGATTGGCCTATGATAACAAAGAGACAACTAAAAAGATTATTGTGACCATAGAAGAAGATCCGTTGAGTCACTTATCGACATCCACCAATATGTTTCATCGTCGTTTTGCAAAAAAAACATGCTTTATTACGTAAGATCACATTGTATAGTTGGTCCCATCAAGCTCATCTTCAACTTGAAGTATGCAAAACAAGTCATTGTTATTTGTTGTCGCACCAAAGAACTCAAAAGTAGCAAGATATGAACTTCAACAAAGTTGAAATGCAAGCTAAAATACAACTCACAATATGTAACTTTGATGGCAATTCTAATTGCACAAATGGCTTCAAAAAGGGGGTAAAACACTAGTAACATTGATGGAAATATTCTCCAAGTGTGAACCTTGTACTCCTATGCTATGTAATAGGTTTACACTTTTCAAAAGTGTGTGCGATAGTGGAAGCAAAAAATAGCTGGTTGAGAAGGAGATGAATTTGCTGCAACATCCTAAGAATTAGGACCACCACGTGCTTGAGAGATGACTCTCCTCCCAACCTTATGCCTGTATATATAGCTGCTTGAATCGATGAGGACCACAAATGTAACTAGAGTCCATAACTGCATGTGCAATCTCCTCCACTCCTTTCACATCAACCACTAGAGTCCACTAGTGGTTGTTGTACTCACCTCTTGAGTTAAGTCCACTGGTCTCAAGTTAACTCACGTTAACTTGAGTTAGAAGGCTCTAGAGCTCTTTGGGCAAAACTCTCTCCCCATACTCCCCATGGGGATTGAACCCAAGACCTCCTCCTTCACAACCATGAGACTTAACCACTAGGCTAAGTGGATCACTTGAATATGAGAGCACATGACTTATGCTTGAGCCTACTCTTGAGATCTTTGGTCCTATAGACGAGCGACCAAATGGTATCCGATTTGAGATCTATCTGAAACAGTCGGATCCCTAGACCATATACTTACTTTATTACATTCTTCCCTCCTTGGAAAAGGTTTTCGTCCTCGAAAATAAAGCTATATATATAACTATAGGCAACCCCCGAGCCTCATGTTCTAAAACTGGAAGAACATGGTCATGTTCTAGAACTGGAAGAACATGTCTCATCTCTGTGGTGGCGTCCCTGCCCAAACGATTCAAAACACTATCTCACTTTGCACTTTGATAAACTGATCAAAGTACAAAGTAGTGAATGAATAATAAGGGTGGATCTAAAAACATCCCTAGCCAATTCACAGTTTCTGGATGTGCGATCCAGGCACAAACGTGTGAACTAGGTGGATTCTAATTACTAGTCCATTTCTAGGCATGACTAGTGCATGGACTTAGTAATGAAGGTAGGATTCTTTATCCTTTACAAGACTTTGAGAACTCTTGATTCACTTGAATTTGATTTGGATCACTTAAACTTTGGTTGTCTCAAACATCTAACTTAGATGTTTGTACAATGGTTTACTTTGATCCAATAGTTACTTGATTTTTCTACCCGACTAGAGGACTACTTTGTCCTAATGAGTTAAGAAATCCTATGTAAACTGTAGGAGAAAGTTTACCATTTCAGTGGAGTCAACCATACCAACTTGACCAATACAAATTCAAAATGAAAAATTGTCCAACTTAGGACATTTTCTCAAAGACTTTAACTGAAAGTTATTGGGAATTGTCAATCTGATGAGCAATTCCTAACTTCAATGTAGGTATGCTAATAACTGGAAGCAAACTCACATGAATAAGTCAATCTTGGACTTGTTATCTTTTTAGGGATGAATATGTTATTATACAGAACATCTATCTAGGATGTTTAATTTAGTTATCTAGTTCCAATCAACTCACCCAAGACTTTTGCGAGAGGAATCAGATACTTTATCTGAGTCAATTCCAAAAGATTTGGAAAGCGAAAGGAAAAAACTAAAACTTTGTATAACTAATTCAAACTTCTAAGATCTAAACTTGTTGTGAGTCAAGTACTTGATGACTCATGACTTTAACTTCTGAATGATCTATTTCAACAGAGATTTGAAGCATTTTCTTTATCTTTAAGAGAAATAAGCTGGATTCTCAAAAAGATGCAAAGAATATCAAAAAACATCATCCAACCACAGGATACTGGTGTGGCAATTACCATCAGTGTGTCGACCCACTGAGGTTCTGTTGATGAGTTTTTACTAAAACAATGCTTCACTTGAGACTAAGTTCAAGTCAAATTTAGTCTTTCTGACTCCTTATCATGAATGCAATTCTTGTGCATTTCTTTGAATCAAAAGAGTGAATTTACCAAGTTATACTAGGAACTTGATACATGACTTAGTCAATCAAATCCTTGGTTGAAAAGATCAACTGAAAATCAAAGTCCAACTTTTTTTCAGAAATTTATCAAATATTTATGATTGATAACACTTAAGCTTGAAGTGTTCTAAGAAGATCTTGGAAGTTACTTACTTCATATCTTTAGTTTCCTTGATCTTGAAGTTATTCTGAAGTATCTTAGGATACTACTTTTATCCTTTTTGAATTAAACCTTATTTTTAATTCCTTTGAAGGTCAAATCTAACTTCAAAATCCATTCTCAGATTAGAAGATAATTATCATCCACGGTCCGATGTCCCATACCATCTTTCCTACATCAATCTGAGTATAAAATCTGGTGTCCCATACCACCCTATTTTATATTCGCATTAATGTGTGCATGAAATTTATCCTAAAGTCTTAAACAATTCTTCTTTGCTAGGGTTTAACCAATTGGAATTCCAAGTACTTGAAATTTCGTAAATTCAAGTTAAATGGGTTTATTCTTGACCAATTTTGTAGTGACAAGAGCTTTTGACTTCTTGTCTTTAGAAAAGCTCAAGAGATCTTAATGATAAAGATAAAGTCTTTATTATTATCGCATGATCAAAAAGACTTGATCAATCTTGGCCATGGTTGTCCAAGATAACTGCAATTGGAACTATTGTGAAGTTTGCCCAAGTATTGGCAATCGAATTAGTAAGCTGTTCCAAGTTTGAACAACGTAAATCTTCCAAGTATGTAGTCTGCAACCGTGTCAGTGGTAATTAAGTCTGTGGAAGGTAAAACATAGTGTTTGCCTATCCTTAAAAGGATTTTGGTACAAATCCAAAGAGCATGAGCGGATGCTTAAGACTTAAGGTAGTAGAGAGATTCCTATAAAAGTCCCGGCCGGGGTAGGTACCTAAAGCATTAGTAGAAAGGAATCTAAAGACAAGAAGTCCAAAGCTCTTGTCACTACAAAATTGGTCAAGGATAAACCAATTGAACTTGAATTTGAGAAAATTCAAGTACTTGGAATTCTAATTGGTTTTTATTTAAAAACCCTAGCAAAGAAGAATTCTTTAGACTTTGGGATAATTGCCATGCACACATTAATGTGAATATAAAATAGGGTGGTATGAGACACCAGATTTTATACTCAGATTGATGTAGGAAAGATGGTATGGGACATCGGACCGTGGATGATAATTATCTTCTAGTCTGAGAATGGATTTTGAAGTTAGATTTGACCTTCAGGGGAATTAAAAATAAGTTTTAATTCAAGAAGGATAAAAGGAGTATCCTAAGATACTTCAAGATAACTTCAAGATCAAGGAACTGAAGATATGAAGTAAGTAACTTCCAAGATCTTCTTAGAACACTTCAAGCTTAAGTGTTATTGATAAAAAATATTTGATAAATTTTTGAAAAAAGTTGGACTTTGATTTTCAATTGATCTTTTAAACCAAGGATTTGATTGACTAAGTCAAGTATCAAGTTCCTAGTATAACTTGGTAAATTCACCCTTTTGATTCAAAGTAATGCACAAGAATTGCATTCACGATAAGAAGTCAGAAAGACTGAATGCAACTTGAACTTAGTCTCAAGTAAAGCATTGTTTTAGTAAAAGCTCATCAATAGAACCTTAAAGGATCGACATACTGATGGTAATTGCCACACTAGTATCCTGTGGTTGGATGATGTTTTTGATATTCTTTCGATCTTTCTGAGAATCTAGCTTATTTCTCTTAAAGATAAAGAAAATGCTTCAAACATCTGTTGAAATAGATCATTCAGAAGTTAAAGTCATGAGTCATCAAGTACTTGACTCACAACAAGTTTAGATCTTAGAAGTTTGAATTAGTTATACAGAGTTTTAGTTGTTTCCTTTCGCTTTCCAAATCTTTTGGAATTGACTCAGATAAAGTATCTGATTCCTCCCGCAAAAGTTTTGGGTCAGCTGATTGGAACTAGATAACTAAATTAAACATCCTAGATAGATGTTCTGTATAATAACATATTCACCCTTCAAAAGATAATAAGTCTAAGATTAACTTATTCATGTGAGTTTGCTTCCAGTTATTAGCATACCTACATTGAAGTTAGGAATTGCTCATCAGATTGACAATTCCCAATAACTTTCAGTTAGTCTTTGAGAAAATGTCCTAAGTTGAACAATTTTTCATTTTGAATTTGTATTGGTCAAGTTGGTATGGTTGAATCCACTGAAATGGTAAACTTTCTCCTATAGTTTACATAGGATTTTTCAATTCATTAGGACAAAGTATTCCTCTAGTCGGGTAGAAAAAAATCAAGTAACTGTTGGATCCAAGTAAACCATTGTACAAACATCCAAGTTAGATGTTTGAGACAACCAAAGTTTAAGTGATCCAAATCAAATTCAAGTGAATCAAGAGTTCTTAAAGTCTTGTAAGGGATAAGAATCCCACTTTCATTCCTAAGTTCATGCACTAGTTATGCCTAGAAATGGACCAGTAATTAGAATCCATCTAGTTCACATGTTTGTGCCTAGGTCGCACATCCAAAAACTGTGAATTGGACAGGAATGTATTTAGATCCACCCTTATTATTCATTCACTACTTTGTACTTTGCCTAGTTCATCAAAGTGCAAAGCCAGACAGTGTTTTGAATCATTTGGGCAGGGACGGCACCACAGAGATGAGACATGTTCTTCCAGTTTTAGAACATGACCATGTTCTTTCAGTTTTAGAACATGAGGCTCGGGGGTTGCCTACAGTTGAATATATAGCTTTATTTTCGAGGACAAAAATCTTTTCCAAGGGGGAAAGAATGTAATAAAGTAGTACGCCTATGTTCTAGGGATTCAATGGCTTCAGACAGATCTGAACTCAGATACCGTTTGGTCACTCGTCTGTAGGACCAAAGATCTCAAGAATAGACTCAAGCATAAGTTCATGTGCTCTCATATTCAAGTGATCCACTTAGCCTAGTGGTTAAGTCTCATAGTTGTGAAGGAGGAGGTCTTGGGTTCAATCCCCATAGGGATCATGGTGACAGAGTTTTGCCCAAAGATCTCTTGAGTTAACATAAGTTAACTTGAGACCAGTGGACTTAACTCAAGAGGCGAGTACACCAACCACTAGTGGACTCCAATGGAAGGTGGGAAAGGAGTGGTGGAGATCACACATGCACTTGTGGACTCTAGTTACATTTATGGTCCTCATTGATTCAAGTAGCTATATATACAGGCATAAGGTTGGGAGGAGAGTCATCTCTCAAGCACGTGGTGGTCGTAATCCTTGTTCTCTTGCATTAGGACCACCACGTGCTTGAGAGATGACTCTCCTCCCAACCTTTTGCCTGTATATATAGCTGCTTGAATCAATGAGGACCACAAATGTAACTAAAGTCCACAACTGCATGTGCAATCTCCTCCACTCCTTTCACATCAACCACTAGAGTCCACTAGTGGTTGTTGTACTCACCTCTTGAGTTAAGTCCACTGGTCTCAAGTTAACTCACGTTAACTTGAGTTAGAAGGCTCTAGAGCTCTTTGGGCAAAACTCTCTCCCCATACTCCCCATGGGGATTGAACCCAAGACCTCCTCCTTCACAACCATGAGACTTAACCACTAGGCTAAGTGGATCACTTGAATATGAGAGCACATGACTTATGCTTGAGTCTACTCTTGAGATATTTGGTCCTACAGACGAGTGACCAAACGGTATCCGATTTGAGATCTATCTGAAACAATCGGATCCCTAGACCATAGACTTACTTTATTACATTTGCTATGATGCCATTGTTGGGTTTGTGAGAGAGCAAGAAAGCATGAATGTGAAGTTCACACAAGCATAAATAAGGAGATTGCCACACCAAGAAACATGTGGCAAGAAAAGATCTTTGTCGATAGATGGTCAATAATACAAGAATGAGTGTAGCTATAAGAGAGTCTTTAAGTACAATGTACCACCACATATGAGTATATCATGTATACGTGGCTATACGGGGAAGAAACATATAGCCAACACTAGAATAAAAAGTGCCCATGTATAGGAAAATGATTCACATCAAAGCTACTCAAGGGACACGTAAGTGTAACATTCCATATTTCAAATGAAAGTCCAATATAATCTAATTAGAATGTTTTTTTTATAAATAACTAAAATATGGATTCTTTGTGAATCCTATTCCTCTTCAAACCAATACTTTGGAATCAATGATCACTTGATCATAGGATATCCTTTTGTACTCATACAACTTAGTCTTAGGTACTAAGATAAAGCATGGTTGGTTGCAAAATGATTCAAACAATAAGGAGTCAATTTTGAAGAAATATTCTTTCCAATGTTCAAGATGGCTACATTACACATGTTTCTTGGCTTAGTTGTAAAAGAGGACTTAGATATGGTCCAAATGGATGTGAACACTACTTTCTTGAATGGACATCTTACATATGAAATCTATGTGGAACAGTCAAAGGATTATGTAGTTCCTGCCAAAGAGAATCTATTATATAAGCTCAAGGAGAGCTTGTATAGTCACCTATATAGTGGTATCAAAAGTTCAATGCATTCATGAAGTCCCAAGGATATTCTAGAAGCAAGGATGATCAATGCATCGATACTAAGAGATGTTTAGATGGAAGATTGATATGCTTGATGTCGATTATTGAGAATTCCTCAAAAAACTTGTCATTAATCAAGAAAAGGTTGATTGATACATACATGAAGGATTTTGGGGTATCCCAACCATAATCTTGGCATGCACATTACATATGATAGGAGTAATAGATGCTTACTTGTCTTAGAGTGAGTACATATCTAAAGTACTTCATAGGTTCAATATGCAAGGTGGAAAAGCATTAAAGACCATTGCTTACATATTTTAAGCTAAGCAAGGATGATTGTCTAAATCTGATGAGGAGAAGGAATTCATGCCCAAAATTCCTTATCAATCTGTTGTTGGTAGTCCCATGTATGCTAGGGTATCTACCATACTAGACATTCCAATTGCAATGGGAATTATGAGAGAATATATGTTGAATCCTATCAAGAAGCATTGGTATGCAATCAAAATGATATTGATATGTTTGAGTGGCACCAAGGATATGTGTCTATGCTTGGGGAGAGGTGATGCATCTATCATTTGATACACAAAATTTGACTATGCTGATTTTGTAGGCAATAGAAACTCTACATCAATGTACATTTTTCACTTCACAATAGGTGATGTTACTTGGAGATCTCATCTTGAAAAATGTTCAATTGTTTCCACTAAAAAGGTAGAGTATGTTGTAGCTAGTGAGGCATGTAAGGAAGCATTGTGGTTTTTTGGATTGGCATGTGAAACAAGCATACTTGACTTTGTACCTTGTTTACTTAGTGACAATCAACGTGCTACTGCATTAGCTAAGAATCCAATTCATCATGCAAAAATCAAGCACATTAAGATGTGATATCACTTTGTTCTTGATTGCTTAGCCATTAAGCACATTTTACTTGAGAAGTTCATAATCAAGAAAGTGGAGTAGGTGCTTTGACAAAAGATCTACCATAGGATAGCTTTAGCCAATGTTGTCACTTGAAGGGTCACTTGATCTTGTTTTGCAGAATCCTTTGTCCACTATGTAACATGCATCTTAGGTGGGATCTATAGGTCATATACTCATGCTCAAATATTCTTTTTCATTCTTCAGTTTTTCTCCTTGTCCATATTAGGCCTATTCGCCTTTAATGGAAGATTATTACTGATTGTTATCATTAGTGTCTATGTGAAAGGCTAAATGACCTTCATACACTCTTGTACACATATGTTGTAATAAAGCATATAATGGATTGGTCAACCATGAATTGTATTGAGACCGCCCATTTGTGAGACATGCATATAACAAATTTCTACTCTTTATTATTTGCTTTTCTACATTTTTCTATAGGTCTACGTAAAAAGATACAAAGAGGCTTTGCAACGTTGGCCAAAAAGATAAGCTTCACTATGAGGGGATGGGAAGATCCTTTTCACTATCTCGTAAAGGAGTTTAGGATATCCCTCGAGCTAGGGACCATGGATAACTAGCCATTGTCCCATAAAGATATAACGATAGCTTACTTGGTCTAATGTCTAAAATGAGGCTCAAAAAAGTTTTGTGCACACAAATAGTTTTGGGTAGGAAGGACAAAAAGACCTACAAAACATATGTTTGATATCCTTAAGAAAAAGAATCCGTGGATTTGATTCGTTACCTCTTGAATAAAGCTTTCATCACTAAGTGGCATATGAGCATTTTTCCAATATTTCCTATGGTGCTCTTAGGAATGGTAATGAGGTAGTTTGTGAGAGCTAAAGCATTGCAATAAAGAGGAAAAAACCTATTCCTTATATTGTTTCCCAAATCTTCGACCTCTTCTTAACTATCGTTGATATGATAGAAAGTATTAAAAACCCCAAGCCTAACATAACACTTGCTATTGATGTCAATTCCAACAGATTGTTCTTTGAAAATCAAGATGTTATTGCTTCCAATCTCCTGTCTATGTGGCAAAACTCTATCATCCACAGAGCTCTTCTTATCTAGGTCATATTAGAATGGTCAAATTGATTTAAAAAAGAGAAAATAAGAATGAATTAAGGAATCTGAGTTTGGCCTTTTGCCAAATCACTATTCACAAATTTTTTCTCCCCTCAACTACATGTCTAACCTCCTTGATCATAAATTCATCTTCCTAAACAAAAAGGTTTCATAAAAGGTATATTCATTTTGGTTATGATATCATCGTGGGAGGGGATGGAAAACGTTAAATAAAATATTCAAGATATTTATTTTTTAAAAAATGGATTTCGATAAAGCATATGATAACATGGATTGGCACTTCATCTTTCATTTATCCATAACATTATCCCATTTAATGAAGAGATAATATTTTGTCTCTATATGTATAAAGTAGTTTCAAAATGTTTGAAAAAAAAAGTTCAACCTTGCTTTACCTAGTGGTTTGACGTCTTGAGTCTCTAGGAGAAAGTCCTAAGTTCAAGTCTTGGCTGGATATATCTAATGAGTTCCTCAAAGATGGGTGCCTCTACCTTACGAGGTCGGGTAAAGATGAGTGCCTCTATCTTACGAGGTCGGTTGTGGGAATGTGTTTCCAATTCATTATATTGTTAAGAAAAAAAAAAGAAAAAAATCTGATGGGGTTCCTCAATCCTCGCCTCTCACGACATTTTGTATTTTCCTTTGTTCAATACGTTTTCTTTCCTATTGGGAAAAAGGCAGTGAGGTCCCAGTTTGCTGGCTTAGTGGTTGGGCCTCTTGCCTCTTGAGGCGGGGGCGAGGGTTCAATCCTTGACAGCAACATGTAAGGGACATGTAATCTGGAAAGATCTTGCATTGTGGCTGAGTGCCACCGTTTGTCTATCCCTGCGGTAGTGTTGACCGTCGTTTAAACCAGTCTTGTAAACCCCTGTTCTTGTGGGATAAGGGAAATCCCATGGGTACTATGCCCTTCCTTGTAAAGTTGCAATTTCAAAGTTAAAGTCCGGGGAGTAGGCTTCGGCCGAACCTCCATTAAAAAAAAAAAAAAGGCCGTGAGTATCGCCCATTTCACCTCTCACGTGAGTGGAATTTGGAAGAGGCACTCGTTTGCCAATTTTTTAATTCTCCCACTACCTCTACCATCATCTTTACTTTTGTTTTCTATGAAAAAAGGCCCATCAAACCCGGTTCTAAACAGCACAGAGTAAGCTTAGGAGAAACAAAAGACGGAAATTGTTTCGATTGCTCATTGTTCAGTGTTTGCTTTCACCAGCATGGCCATCAGTGGCGTGCTCTCCCTGCTTCCCATCGTCGTTGCCGTTGGCTTCTTTACAGCCGCGATCCCAATCAGGTGTGGCTGATGATTTGTTCTTTATGAACATTTAGGACGGACATTTGCGATGCTATCTTTGGCTTTCTCATGTTTCTCATAATTCCTTTTCCTTCTTTCTAACAGTCTCTTTTTCCTTTTTGTTTTTTTCTAACTCTTTGATACACATATACATATGTATATTTTCAATACCATAAGACTTATATTTATAATACCATAAGACTTGCATGGTCACTGTTTCCAACTACACGTAGATCTGGTTGGGTGTTTTTCTTACTGTGTAATTCATTTTTTCAGTGGAGCTGGAGAGTACACGATTGCCGGGAGGATTCGACATTCTCGTGCTGAAGGTGCACTTCTTTTTTCGTATCGCAGCTTTTTTTCTCTGTTGCTTAACCTTATCTATCTTAGCTAAAAAAAAAACTGCCCCTTGACTAACAACTGAAAGAAGACACTTTTCGATGCTTGGAATGTACCTTACAACATGTCGAAACAGCTCTTGTCCACTTTTGAGTACCGAATGCATGAGTTTTTGGCCTTCAATGTCAGATGCATAGTTGTTTCTTAAGTAGACCTTCCGTAGATGATCTGGAGTCTAAGAGGCAAAGGCATTCTTGTAGGTTGTTACATGAGAGAATGCTCAAGAATACACAATTCACATATATTTTGCGTCAACTTGTGTATTGAGAAGTGTTTTAATAGATCTTGTTTGGTTACATGTAGATCATGATCAATATCAGTTTCCGTAAGAATGTTATCATTGTTTGATAGCTCTTTGATGACAACGTTGGAGAAAACATTAACCTTTTTGAGGTTCCATGGAAGATTTTTTGATCTTGTCTTTCTTCTTTGCCTCTTCCTTAATCCGCATCTCTTTCTTCGGCTCGAGCTTCTTCTTGAAGTACCAGCAATATGTCCTTTTATGTTTTTTTTCTTTTTCCTCTCAATGATTCATGTAAGGTCTATCTTCTCATCTCTTTCTTTGCTTTGGATCTTTGACCTTCTATTGTTAAATCATTTTGTTTTCTTTCATGACCTAGCTCTAGCAACATGGGCACCTTTCAACTCAATGTTGGTTGGAGTTCTAATTTCTTCATTTAGAATTGAGTCTCTTACTCCATCGTAGGTTAGAGTAGGAGAATTGTTAAGGGAGATAACCAATGTCTCCCAATATTCAGGTAGAGTCATAAGAAAAAAAATTGCTTTGAATTTTTCATCAAATGGTGGAAAGCTTGCACGTTAAAGTTGACTAAGAAAATGTGTTTCAAGGTTGATTTCGATTCATTGAGTTTCAATTTGACAAGCTTTCTTATCAAGTGAACTTGATTTATTGGTGTCTTGTTCACGTATGTCATCTTCAACTTTTGCCATATGCGAACTGTCGTTCATAATCCTTAAGCTTCGTAAATATTTCATCGGAGACATTCATCTTATGTATGTCATGGCCTTCTTATTGAGCTTTGCCTCTTCATCATCATCTAATGTTTATGTTGGTTTAGGACTCAAGTTTTGTTTTTCACACTCTTTTAGAAAGAGTATGCTTTATATGAACTCTTTCAATAGATCAAAACTATTACCATCAAATTTCCTAATTTCCAAAAAGCTCTTTTTATTTGAGGCAGGCCACAAAATCCGTAATGCTTATTTTCGCTTATTTTCAGCTCTAAATCATAATTCTCTTTCAAAAAAGTTTTTTATAATGGGGCAAAGGCTTCGAAATGCCTTTGTAAAAAAAAGATTACAGAAATAGGCTCTTATTTGATGAATTACAACTTGTTTTTATTTCTGTAGATCTATTTTCAATCTGAAACTTTGTGAAAATGAGCACGAAGTGTACAAAGGTAATAAAGTAACAACGAAGGAGTTTTGCCGAGAAAAGTTTTGCTTATGAAAGAAAAGAATAAAGGGTTGGAATTACTAAATAGAGTGATTGCAACTGTCCTTTGAAACCGAAATGGCCTTCGATTCTTGTAGAAATCATCTTCTAAAGGAAACTCTTCACGATAGAACATTGCTACAAGCTCCAATTCTGCGATTAATAAATCCTGCTTTGATGCCACTTCAAGAGAAAAAACTCCATGGTTGATAGGAATTGTTGCAAGATATCACAACTAGTGTGTGATGAGAGAATTTGAAATGAGGGGGAGCCTCTAGATGGATTAAGGGAAGAGAGTTCACTAGATACATGGAAATGTGGGATCGAGTTATGCATGTACTATTACCACCGATCTAAAGGTCACCTCGATGTCTTAGGAATGGTGGAATCATTGTGGATTGCACGTCATGCACTTCGGGTTTTATCTTGGGTATATACTATGTAGCAAATTGCAATGATGCATGTTTGCATGGAATGGCCAGGTAATAAATTTCAATTGTTGATTAAATATACAAGATGCTTTAGCTAATGCATGTGAGCAAAATTAGAGCACATATTCTCTCATCCATATAAAGATGAGAAATGGGTCTAGTCTTGCACAATTGGAGCATGTTGTAAGGCCATCTACGATTGGTGCATGACTTTTGAAGAAATTAGATGGTGTCAAGCAACTTGCAAGATAGTCATTAGTGATCTAAATTTTTGATACTTGGTTAATTCAAATTGCATTTTTCATCTTTCTAATTTTTGGATGTTTTTGTTTACAAATTAGTACATGTTGCATCGATTGTGTATGAGAAGTATTTATTGATTGGCACGGATATTCTTCGGAGTATTCGGGATGAGCAGGAGGATATATACGGCATGCTACACGTGGAGCTTGAGACCGACGATAGAGAGTCACGAGAGCACGTGCACGACGACTTGCAAAGTTAGGGTGTAGACTGAGGAGCATGAGTACTAGTCTCTGGAGTAGTAGACTAGTTAGTAGTAGATTGTAGTAGACATTTTTATTTGTTGTATATGGTAATAGTTTGCCAGTTACCTTGTTGAGGGTCGAGATATGGATTCTTGATGAACATGGCAGCAGACATATGGATTATGGATCATGGATTACATTTGTCACTCGTCACTTGTCACTTATGGCCATATGGATTATGGATCATGAAAATTATCACCCATTCCATATCTTGACTATTCTATTGTCTACATTTGCAATGTGAATGTTCATCTCGTTTGCAATTTAATTTGTTAAATATGAATAAATCTGAAATTCAAATGTAATTATGTTTATATACATATTGTAGTTTTTTTTTTATATATATATTTTTTGGTGAATGCACCTGACACACCTTAACTCGTGGATAAGGTGCGGTTCTCGCACTTTACATGCATCGTACCTTATGCACCTTACACACCATACCACCTTGCCACTTTGCCATGTGTGTTGATCTGAAGTGGCCGTCCATTTAATCACGAGAGCATAGCTGATATCTGAAGTCACCACACACCATGTGTGAGGTGGTACATGCTTCAGCTGTTGGATGCAAGGTTGAATGTTGAGAGATATGTCCCATTATGTGTGGGCTGCTCATCTAATAACCCTGATAAGTTACTCTATAAAAGGAGTAACCTCCTCTTTAGCTAGAGATAAAGAGCAACTCAAAATATAGGAACCTTATCTTATCTAATGACTTATCAGATTTTGGGCACAATTTTTTTGGATAAGACTTTGGGGACGATTTGTTGACACCCGAATGTTTGGGCATAAAATTTGGAGAGAAGTATTTTGGGGCATTACAAAATTTGGGGATAATATTTTTGGGAATACAGTTTGGGGACACAAAATAATGATATTGTTAACAATCCCCCCTTGAATCCTAATTTTGTGGAATTAAATATGGTGACATATCCTCGAGTAGGGTAGAGATATATGAATCGACAGTAAAAACAAATACTCCGACCAGGCCTGCGTCTCATGTTGTTTTAACTTTTGACTTTATGATCTTTGTAGCCTGGTACACATCTTTATCTGCAATCTGTAGTCAAGAAAACTTGTCCCTATAGCTTTATTTTGTTCTTTGTAGCTTGAATTTTATCAAGTCAATAAAATGAAAAGAGGTTTTGATAATAAATATGATGAGATGAGTGATTGAAAAGAAATGATTATATTTTTTTGAGATTTAATGAGTTGAAATCAAGAATGACTTTTCCTGAATTTGAGATGAACCTGACTTCTGAAATAAGTATTCAAATGATCAACATAACACTGCGATAAAATTATATGAGAAAGAAATGACAGAGAACAATAATCAGCTGAAGCCATAACACTGAGATAAAATTATATGAGAAAGAAATGATTGAGAACAATAATCAGCTGGAGGAAAAATTCCAGCTGAGGTGGCTGAATTGAAAAAAGATTTTACCTATTGATTATTTTAAATACGAAGAACCATGATATGAATCTGAGTATAATACTCAGCTGAAATGTGAACACAATAATAATGAAAGAATGATATACTGAGCTGAGATTTTTTTTTTGAAATTTCAGAACCTGAAAATGCATGGCTGATATGCTGAAGCTGAGAAATGATTTCTGAACTTTCAAAAGCTGAAAATATATGGCTGATATGAGAGAAGAAACATTGAAATTAATATGATTAATTTGGGAAAATCTCAGAATAGGACTGATCTGAGAAACTTTTAGAAGAGGATGATTGATCTGAGAGATCGGAACTCAGATTGAGTGTTGATTAGGATCTGAGAAGTATGATTGAGAATCGATTTAAATCGAGATTAAAATTTTTTAAATCATAGAGGCTTATGAAAAAAAAAAAAAAAGGGTTTTATTCACTGTGAGATATTTTTACTTTTGGAGACATAAAACTATGTACAAATGCATATTTAGCACCTCTTTTATGTATCTGACATAAATGTCATAAAATCACCTAATAGTTTTGCCATTGATAATTGAATGACACTGCGAGCTCTACCCATTATGATGGAGTCTAAACTATAAGTCTAGATTCTAGACTCCATAAAATACACGTGAAGGTTGAAACAAGGGGCAGATAGTAAAGGTTAAAGCAAGGGGCAAATAGTGAAGGCTTCTCTTAGAGCTCTATTGCAAGCACATGAAGCAAATCCGAAGGCAAGAACTCAAACCTAAAGGGCAAGGATGCAAGGAACACACACTAAGGATGCAAGGAACACACACTAAGGATGCAAGGAGCAGATATGAAAGCACCCTTTAACAAGGTAAAAAAGACATGCATTCAAAACCTACAAGTCTTACACTTGAAGATGCCCAAAAAAAAATCGTAAAATAACCTCTATAAAAATCACAAAAAATTATTTAAAACGTTTTTTTTAATGATTTTTATTTTAAAAATTGTCGATTTTTTTAATACTATGATTGAAATAAAATTGATCTGAGAAAAATGGTAGAACTGAGAATTATGAAGGAGATAAAACTGTCCTGAGAAAAATTTAGATGCTGAAAACATTGAGAATTGACCTGCTAAGGTTGAACGTGATGATGAAATCGAAGCATGTGGAACATCAAACCTGAGAGTACAGCATTGTTCGCTTGCTTTGATACCAATTGTTGCTGTTAAATGTTCCTAAACCTGTATATGAGCTCATAAATACTCACAAAAACATGAGGGAGACAAGAAATAACAGAATCAGTTATAAATTCGATGCACAACAGAATTATTGAAAAACCAAGATAATTATTCAATGATGTGAAGAATATACAATGAAAATCACAGATGATGATGAAAGGAAAAGTTACAGCTATACATACCCTGAAGAACGAAACACTGCCCTCAGATGACGGTAGCTATAAATGAGGAGACATCTTATTAAGATGAAGCTGATGGATGTTCCTTCCAGATGATGCATCCCATGAGGAACGAGAAGGCTTGTGCCATATGTGCTGATCTGAAGTCTCCATCCATCTGATCGTGCATGCATAGCTGATCTCTGAAGTCTCCACATGCCATGTGTGATCCATGCATGAGCTGATGGATGCAAGATTGAGTGCTGAGAGCTATGTCCCATCATGCATGGACTGCTCATTAAATAGGCCTAAGAAACTACTCTATGATAGTAAAATCCTCTTTAGCTAAATATTAAGAGAAGGTATAAAAATAGGAACTGTATTTTATCTTTTCTGATGACTCATCAGATTTTGGGTGTAAAATTCGGGAAAAATTTAATGGGGCATCATGAAATTTGTGGATAATATTTTGGGAAACACAAAGTGGGAATTTCCCAAGGGTGTGCTCTCATGTGTTTCGATTTTCTCATAGTTGCTCAATCATGTCTTCATTTATTTGTGGTCAATCTTGTCCATTATCTTTTTGCTTGTTAAAAAAGGTTATTCATTCAAGAAACTTGTTAAAAAAGATAAATTTTGTCTTTCATCATAACAAGTTTGTGCATGGTTCTTTTGTCATATGGTTGTTAAAAGTAGTCATTGTTAAATTCATTAGAAAAGGGGCACTTATTAATCTTGTATGGTAGATTCTTGTAGTTTTAAAGCTGATATGTATCTTGTTTTATTTTTTAAAAAGTTGTGCTTCAATTGATTCTATATTGACATATCAAAATATCAATAATTATGATATTTTGATTTATTTCTTAACTTTTAGAGCAATGTTTATCATGGCTGGGTTTGTCCTTGAATCTTAGAAGCGATAAACTCTTGTTGGCTTTTTAAAAGTTTCCGAAAGGAGTCATCTCTCCATTAGGGCTTGCACATGCACCAAGCATTAATGATGCGAGTAGAGATGTCATAGCTCGTTGTTGAAGCTAGGCATGATCAAGTTTGAAATTTGTTACTTAGTGTTTTGAATAGACATACAAGTTGAAGATGAGCTAAAAAAAAAAATTGGTTTAAAAAATCTCAGAAATTCAAATTATTTTACTATTATTTATTTTATTTAGAAAAGAAAGTGTTTTTAATTAACTTTTTTTCTATGTTTACATAGATATTTACTTAATATTTTAATGTACTTTTTGATTGATTACTTGTATATTCTTTCCTTATATATATATATATATATATATTTTTATTTGTTTTTCTTTTTTATTTGGATGTGTTTTCATGATTTTAATCTTATTCTTTTTTTTTGGCAATCTTTTATTGTTGTATGTTCATGTGTTTTTATATTTGTTTACACACACACACACACACACGCGCACACACACATACCCCCCCCCCCCCCCCCCCACACACACACACATCATGGTGGCTTATATATATATATATATATATATATATATATATATATATATATATATATATATATATATATATATATATATATATATATATATATATATATATATATATATATATATATATATATATATAAGCCACTATGATGTCTTTATATAATTTTTAGCCCCACATGCTGCCGTGCATGAAAAAACCATGGCAATTAGGCTAATGTGGCACTTTAGAAAAGCTAAAAATAGGTGCATGCTCTATCTTCCATTGGACCAAGTGCTTTCGATGAGATAGTTTTGAGGAAAAGCATGTGCAAAATCTGAAAATTAAGGTTTCACATTTGAGGGGCTTTTAGGTGTCAGATGGTAGAATGTTACATATGTTTAGATAGCTCTCTTGAAAGATTGTGCCATAAAATTTTTTTAATGATCTTTGACCGTGACCATTTTTGGGAAATGGTGAATTTAAAAATTAGGGTTTGTTGGAAATAAGAGTTTTAGACATAAATGTGACATTGTTTCCAACATGAAATGGTGGAAACTTTGAAAGACTTGAGTCATGACTCACTCTTATTTAGAACAAAAGATTTTGAACTAAAACCAATTGTCTAAAACTAGATGACTCAAGTTTTAAGATTGAACAATTGTCTAAAACTAGATGATTCAAGTTTTAAGATCTGAACAAGATTCTTGAAGCAAAGTTCCAAAAATAACCATCAAGCTCTTAAAAATCTTAGAATCTTAAGCTGATATAACTTAAAGAAACTAAGAAGGTTCATTTGACAAGGTCATAAAATTGAAAAGGGTTTTCAATTTATTATCAAAAGTTGATTCTTTGAGTTTTGAAGGTAAGCCAAGAAAGTTGCAAATACACAAGGTGTTTTGCAATTGTTTTGGACTCAACTAAAGGCTTTCAACCCTCTGCATAAGTAGATTGAATACGGGGATGTCATTTCTTAAATCCTCTGAAGTGTCTTGGAATTTCTCTCACATCTTACTTACAAGAGTAAGTCCATCTGTGTCTTTAAAGATCTCATGTGCAACGACTAACTAGAGTATGCAAAGCCTTTGTTGTGGAAGATGGGCCGATGTTATGTCTCCAATCTTCTTGGATATTTGAATGGCCATATGTAACTATTGTTTGACCAAGAGGTGTCCGACGAGTGTGCACTGTTCTTGACAAGTTCAGTGTGAATTGAGTTGATTGCATTGGAGTCCTATAAAATAGTACTCAAGGCCTCTCATTTGTCATCCTTGGCATTTGTCAAGACTCGATTCTTGGTCTCGCATGATAGAGCCTCATCACCTATACTACTGGGGGCTGGTTGTATGGGATACCGGTTCTTTGGAGGTGGTTGCCGGTTGGTGGTCGCATGTTGTAGACTCCCAAGTTTGGGGCTCAGCCCGTATTAGCTCTTGGCTTGGAAGTGAGTCTAATGCCCGCCCTTTTATTGTTTATGAATTTGGCTTGTGCCTTGACTTGTGGACATAGTACAAAGAGAGTTTTAAAAACGAGTTTTAAAACGTTTAGTACGTAGAGTACTAAAAATTGGAAATAAAAAACGAGTATTATATTTCTTTGCAACATTTTTTATTTGTTTTTGAGATAATTCATGGATAAGTCCATAACACTCCTTTACTTATCTAGTGCTAAAAACACATATCTTAAGTCTCTTGCTTTTGTTTGTTATTTTTTCCAATGTGTATGTGTTTGTGTTCTCTATCCTGAGTTCGTAAGTTTGGATAACTCTGAACTTATGAAGGTATATATATAAAATACTTGATGTAAGATATTGAATCTTCATAAATACATAGCCAATAATTGCATTGCCTAGAGGTGGGGCTAGTAATTTTCACATGGTTATGGAGATTGGGAGTTCTATCCATGATGAAAGCTAATGGAGGGTTGAAGTTGATGGAATGTCAAAACAAGCTCATGGTTCTCTCTCTATGTGAACAAGTTTGTTCCAAACTTCAAATAGGGCTTAAGTTTGAACTTTGAAGGATGAGGTATGAAGCTTGAACACTCAAGGGTAGAAGGATGCTTAAGGGTGCCCTCTAGATGCTCGTGTGCTTACAACATATAAGAAATTCCAAACATAGCTCATGGTTAAAGTAAACAAGATCATCCATATAAAAAAACCCCTCCAAGGTGATTAAAAAACGTATTAGAACGCTTAGGACATCCCAGGGTTCTAAACGTTTTTTATTTTGAGTAAAAAACAGGTTTTTTTCAACTATGCTTGTCGAGCAGGGAGGATCCTGGGGGATCTAACATTAATATCAGAGCAGCTCTCTGCTCGTGTGGAAGGCAAGGTGACTTGCACAAAACCATCAGAGATCGTGGAGCCATGATGGCCCAGCTTGAGATGTCCTTCACCGTCTCGTTTGGGGTGGTATGGGAATGCTTTTAGTGGGAAGAAAGGACAAGGGAGCACACACAAGCCGATGGTGGAAATCTCAGGTAAGTCCCACATTATTTGTGATTTTCTATGGTGGTAGGGGGCTGGAAATTCAGCACCTTTCATATGCACCTGCTTCCGTCATGGTTGGAAACCCCCATCCTACTGCAGGAGGAAAGGGAGGAGCCCCAATTGGTGGCAGATTGCAGGTGAGCAAGGCATACAAGGGAAAGTGGCTGCATGGGAGCAGCCACCCTACTGTGATTATGAAGGGGATTTTGGGTTTTGATCACACCTACAACCTTTGTGGCTAGTGTATCCTGCAAAAGGGGCCCCAAAGATAAGGCCTGTGGCAGCAGGCTGCCAAACTGCCTCTTGTGAGGGAAAGGGGTGAAATTTTCTTGCTGAGGTGGACTTGTAGTCATGCATAGTAAGGGCTGCTGCACAGTACTTATTGGCTGGCTGCCCCACGCAAGGGTTGAAAAGGCGATTGAATGCCCAGGCGCATGGGAGAAGAAAAAGGAGATCATCACTACCAGAGAGAGAGAGAGGGACAGGCCTGCTGATTGATGCCTATTACTGCCCTGTCGTGGATCTCTTCTCAAAGGGGGGAGAAACATAGCAGCAGGCTGTGAGGTGGTGTTGCTGTGCTTTCTTCTTTCTCTGCCGAGAGGCGTTTTTTTCCTTCTTTGTATGGTGAGGAGAATCTCCACGGGTGGCTGGGACCTGATGGAAATCCACCTCCAGGCGCCGCCATGGCAGCCTGCTGGAAATCGAGTTGCAGACATCGCTTAAAAGGAGCTGATCTGCTATATATTCTTGTGGTTGACTAACCATTAGCTTATAGTTGCACTTCAATTTGAGGGTGAATTTGGAGTTTGCCTGGATTCATTCGGGTATATATTATGAACTTGTGAGTAGAATTTTAGATTCTGATTTCTTCTATGTTCTATCCAGATTTTTGTGGATTTCGATACCTGTGAAGAATGCACCTCACAGATAATCACATATATCAAGCACATAGGAGAAATGCCTATTTTCAGTGGCAAAATATGATTTTTAAATCTGAATTCTTCAGATCTCAGAGGGATATGATATGTTATTCATGAAGTATCCAGCCAATGTAACGATTTTTAAGTTCATGCATGCTTTCACCTAACCCACATGAGAAGTCAGTACATGGCAACAAGACATCCTGTTATGCTTAAGATATGTACTTGCAAAGCCTGAAATACACTATTGCCCTGATAGTAGCTTTCATCTACTTGATTTATGTTGGATTCACTGAAAAAAAGAAAAATTGTGCTGGAAGTGGTAAGTTCATTGTCTTCTCTGAGCAGGAGATGAACTTGCTGCAGTTACAGTGAGCTAGCATGTGGCTTGACACTGAGTGGCAAATACAAGCATAGGTGGTTGTTCACATGCAAATAAAGAGATGGAGAGTGTTTGTGTGATTTCTTGCAGTTAAAATAATCTAATGTTGGCATGATGTATCATGAGAGCCATTTTTTTTAATAGGGTCAGTAACGGCACGTGTATTGAGGTACCAGAATAGGATGATGATCAATCAAGCTTGTCATGTTATTGAAATGCATGCAAATATAAGGTGGTGAATGATTAGTGAATTCTCTCTCTATTTTTTTGAAGGTTTGAGTGGAAATAAAGCACCTTTCAAAACCTTGAATATTAAAGTTATCCTCAATGCTGGACAGAGGGTGGCATTTGTACGACCAGATGGCTATTTCGCATTGTATGTTCTTTTGGAGAGGATTTGCTATGTTATGTTGTTGATTTTGAAGTTTATTTTGCTGCTTTATTAATTTACACAGTCTTTTCACAAATCTTATATTTTTCCCTTTTGTCCACATAGCTCTGGCATTCCAGCAGGCACTCACCTTCTTGAAGTGGTAGCTCCAGGCTATTTCTTTTCTCCAGTAGGTGTCCGCAAACTTTGTTTTGCTTTCCCTTTTTGGAAACCTCATAAAGTCATGTTATTGCTCAGGTGAGAGTCGACGTGAGTGCAAGATTAAATGGACAGTTACAAGCATTTCTGACAGAGACAAGAAGGGTTATATCAGAACCTCTTATGTTTGAGCCACTACGTGAAGAAGAATATTTTGAGGCATAATTTAGTCTTTTCTATGTATTTCCACTTAAAATTTAGACTAAAGTAGCTGGATAAAACGTAATGTATGCTTACTTTTCCTTCAGAAACGGGAGCCTTTTTCAATAATGGGGTTACTGAAAAGTCCGATGGGCTTGATGGTAGGCTTCATGGTGATGGCTGTCTTCTTGCTTCCTAAACTCATGGAGAACATTGGTGAGTAAAATTCTGTATGAAGTTGGATGATATTGTTTTCATCTGTTGGCATTAACCATTAATGTTTATCTTTGCTCAGATCCTGAAGAAATGAAACGCATGCAAGAGGAAATGCGTAATAGCCCTGCACCATCATTCGGAAGTCTTTTACAGGGGAGAACGAGCTGAATTCTCATCATTCACAAGTCTTTTACAGGGGCGAATGAGCTCAATTCTCTGTTTGTGGAGGTGATTGGGCCTCGTGTAATTTCTATGATTACTATTTCTTTAATTGTGGGGGAGTGGTTGGCCCCAAGCCCCTGTGCAGTGAGTACAAGTGAGTACATGACGTGGCCTTGTCCAACCAAGCATGCCATCTTTTTCCTTTTATACTGTGGCCCATGAGTGACATAGTCAATGCAAGTATCTAATGAAAATATAATATTTATTGGAGGTTTTTGATTGGTTAGATGAATTCATGAAAAATTCAAATGATTTTTTGCAGAATCTAATACTTAATGTGGACCATATCTGAACAGTTATCTTGAAGGGTGTGCTATTTATAGACCCTGACTGATACAAGCTTTGGTGGGTAACCAAGCATGCCATCTTTTCCCTTTTGTACTGTGGGCCCACCAGTGACATAGTTAATGCAAGTACCTAATGAAAATATAATATTGGAGGGTTCAACCCCTGGCTGCAACATGTAGGGACATGTGAATCCCAGAAATTGTTGTATGTGGCTGTTGGCCACCGTTTGACCATCCTTGCAGTAGTTGTGACCGCCGTTCAACCCAGTTGTAAACCCCTGTTCTTGTGGGTTAAGGGGGGTCCCATGGGTACTATGCCCTTCCTTGTACAGTTGCAATTTCAAAGTTAAAGTCCGGGGGAGTAGGCCTCGGCCGAACCTTCATGAAAACAATATTGGAGGTTTTTGCTTGGTTAGATGAATTCATGAAAAATTCAAATGATTTTCTGCAGAATCTAATACTTAATGTGGACCGTATCTATATAGTTGACTTGAAGGGTGCGCTATTTATAGACCCTGACTGATACAAGCTTTGGTGGGTTTTACTTGATTTCTTTTTCCTGAATGCGAGATTTTTTAAAAGTAGTTGATAGAGTGCCAATTTTTTCTCTTCCAGCGTAAAGTCTTTATAGGTTTTGAATTTTTATGTTTTTATAAAAGATTCATTTTCCAATCAAATTTTGTGATTGCTCCCTTATGCAGATTTCTTTTGGAGGTAAATCTCTTTCTTTCTCTGTCTCTCTCCTCTTTGTCTGTCACCGTCACCGTCACCGTCACCGTCACCGTCACCGTCACCGTCACCGTCACCGTCACCGTCACCGTCACCGTCACCGTCACCGTCACCGTCACCGTCACCAGTTTGCACTTTTATATTTTCGTTCCATGATAATCTGCTACATGCCCACATGGTCGTATGATTTTGTCTCATCAGCCATTTTGGCTCTTCATAGATGTCAATTTAATTTTCTTTTCCCTTTTCTCTCTCTTTTGGATGTATGAGCACATATGCCCACCTGCATGCACCAACTCTCACACCTATGAACATAGCTGTGGCGTGGGCAGGTTTTGACTGGAGGATCAACCTATTTCTATAACTGGAAACAGCAGTTACTAAGATATTCTTATGATGCTTTGTTAAAGATTGCTTACATTAGTGCTTACATTTGAAGGTTAATTGCAGTTGGGAACTAGACACAATGGAATGCTAGTTGCAAAATGGATTTATTTGGAGGCGTTAATAAATCAGAGGCTGTTGGATTGAACTTGAGGAAGTTCTCAAGTACCTTTAGAATCCATAGAGATTGATCCTGCACGAGCTGTTGTTTTTAGGAACATCCTTTGATTTAATTTTGATTTAGAGATAACTTTGTTACAAATTGAGCTTCATAAGAATTGAGCTATTTTGAGTTATCAAAAATATTTGAAGGATATTATGAGCTCCTTATAGAATGGAATATTTTTTTAATACCAATCTTGATGAGCTCTAAACTTGTACAAATTTGCTTTCAAGAAAATACAAAAAACCAAATACCTAGAATAGAAAATACATATATTAGAATTGGTGGTCACAATGCAATGCATTGCTGACTAGGTCACCATATGTTTTATTAGGATAGTTATATATAAAAGTGTCCAATAGACATTGGACTTTCATGGAAATATTAATGATAGGAATCTCCTACTAAATGCCAATATGATAGATATGAACTAACAAAGAATGAAAAAGAATATTTGAGCATGGATATATGAACTATCTGCTCACATGATGGGTATGTTACACAATGCACAAGTGATTGCGTAGAAACAAAAATTAAGTTGATCTCATCTGGCGATAACAAAGTTCTAAGCTAGCATGAGGTAGAGCCTTGGCCAAAGCAATTGTTAACAAATAAAAAAATAAAGTGATATCATACATTAGTATGCTTGGCCATTGCTGATAGATGATGTTCTTATCCAATGGAGTAACACTATCATTGAGTAAATGAGATACATGTTGAAGGTATGACCATGTCACAATCCAATTTAGAAAGCTATAGTGCCTCCTTACATGCCTCACTAATTGCAACACACTCTTCTTTTGTAGTGGGAATAACTACACCTTCTTGAAGATAAGACCTCCAAGAAATAACACCTCTAGTGAAATGAAACATGTACAGTGAAGTGGATATTCTATTATCTTCACAATCAACATATCTATGGTTTGAATATCCAAAAAGTTATGCATCACCTAGGTAGATATCTTTCATGCCACCTAAATATCTCAATATTATGTTGACCACTTACCAATGCTTTTTGCAAAGATTAGACATGTATTTGCTCATGATGCCCACTACAAATGCAATGTCTACTATGGTAGTTATCATAGCATACATGAGGCTATTGTGTAGATTGAATGGGAGTTTTGATCACGAATTCATTATCCTAATCAAATTTATGACGAAAATCCTCTCTCAACTTCACACATGTATGCAATGGTGGACTCAATGCTTTTCCACCATGCATATTGAATAGATGAAGTACTTTGCATGTCCTCACTTGGAGATAAGTGTATGCATCTTCTACACCCATCAAAAATGGTAATTATGCAAAGAATATTGTTTTTGTCCCCAAAATATTTTATACCAAATGCTTGACTCAAAGTTTTCTTAAAAAATGACAAGTCATTTGATGATTTAATGACAATCATCATATCATCAAGATAATGTATCAAACATACCAACATACCATACATTATCTCTTAATATAGAGACAATGTTCCTCATTGCTTAGGTAATAGCCTTGGGACTTCATGGTTACATCAAAATTTTAATACCATTGTATAAGTGATTATTTAAGATCATATAGTGTCTTATTTATACTACACACTATGCTCTCTCTATTATGAACTACATATCCCTCTAATTGTTCCATATAATTTCCATGTATAAGATCTCCATGCGAAAGGATCTTATATATGGAACAAAACCAAATATCTCTAAGTCCTCTTTTGCAACTAACCAAATAACATGCATGATGTTGTCTTGAACATTGGAGAGAAGTTCTCCTCAAAATCAACTCTTTGTTGTTGCTTGAATCCCTTTGGGACTAGTTACGATTTATATTTTGGAGAAACATTATTTGATGTGAGTTTCAAGTTGTAAACCCATTTTCAAGGAGAATATTTCTTGCACATTGGAAAAGGAACCTAATCTCAAGTACCATTTTTATGATTAGGATTTAAGTTACTTTTCATGGCATGCTCCCACTTTAAATGATCATTTGCTTGCATAGCCTCTTTTAACAAGTTGATTCATTTGCATTTATCACCATAACAAAATCTTGGTCTTCCATAAATTAATTAGGTGGATGTGAGAAACATGGAAATCTTCTCAAGTGATGGTGATCATGTATAGCGGTAGATTATTTTTGTGTAAGATTTTAGTTAACACCTTCTCTATGTAGAATACTTGTGCATGTTAATAGGAGTGATAACTTCCTAAAAAACCACTCTTCGTACTTTGACCTTCCTTATGGGCTATTTATGCATCTTAGTTTATAGAATATGATATCATTGATCATTGATCATGTTTCAAGATTGCATAAGCGATATCTAAGCTTCCCCTTAGTTCCATATCCAAGAAAGACATATCTTGTAGACTTAGGATCAAATTTTTATCTGATTTCCTTTGAGATGTGAAAATGTGCTTCATAGTAAAATATTTGAGATGATCATAATGTGGTGGCTTCTTGGTCCATAAATCTTGTGACACGTTCACTATTTTGGTTTTACTAGCTAATAAGTTAATCGTAGTGTCCTATATACAACACTAATTCAACTTGAAATCCTTGAGGAAGGTTTGCATGGTGCAAATAAAACTACTAGATATTAAATAGTTCAGTTCGTTCTTTCACCTACATTATGTGATGGGTTGTATGAAATTGTAGACTCTATGGATTCCTCTAGATCGACAAAATTGATTAAACTCTTGACAATCTCCCATAGAAGAAATCAAGCTTCCTCGTATTTCGCTTCTATAGAAGGTTATACCATTGTAGGCTGCTTCTTATTGATCCAAGAAAAAGAGAAATAATATCCAAAACTTGACTTTCTAGAGTCTAATCTGTGGAACAATTAGAATCACAATAGCCTAAGAAAGAGGTATCTAATGACATGTGAGTGATACCAAAAGCATTGAAATTCCATTTTCATGAGGCTAATTTCAAAACTTGCTTAGAACACCAACTACAAAATTGAAGTTTGGTTTGGTGTTGAATAAATAAATCGTACTTCCCATCAACTTCCTAGACTCCATGCATGCAAGTGGTGATGCAACCTCCACATATAACTTGGTGTTTACCTCCATGGATTTAGTCACTACCTTACATGCCATCATCTTGAATGCCTTCAAATTCTCTCGTATATACTTTCGTTGAGAAATGAAGTTTTTCTCAATTATTTCTTTATTCCTAAATAGTTAATGTAGAAGGCCCAAATCTATCATCTCAAACTCAAAAGTTAATGCATTTTTTGGTTGTTTTGATCAAGTCTTTAGCACTTGTGATGAGGAGATCATGTATGTAGAGAATAATGATAACATACTTGCCATTGTTTTTGCAAGTGTACTTGCATCAGAAATAATTTTTTTGAAGTTTAAATTTTGAAAAAAAAATCTATCCAATGGTACAAAGCTTGTGGGGCTTGTATAATCCCATAAAGTACCTTGTTCAAATGAAACACATTGTTTTCTAATGAGGAATCTCAAACCCTAGTGGCTAAGCCATGTACACAACCTCCTTGAAGTCACCATTCACAACTTAGTCCACTAACCACTTATGTGCAACCATAACTTAATGTAATCATTTCCATTTCCACAATGATACAATTTTAGGCTTCCAAAACACCATTTTGTTACGATCTATGTGACATAGTAAGTTGATGATTTATGCCCTTTTATTGCAAAAATATTCAAAGAACTTTGAAGTAAGTTTATTGTCTCCATTTATTCAAAGCTTCTTCACCTTATTCTGTGTTTCAAGTTCCACCAAACGTAGCTTGAGATAGGAAGATCCCCCAAATCTTGAGTATGCATCTTATTGCATAGGTCTACATGTACTAAATATAGAGAAGACTTTGCTTAATTGTTGCCTTCCTATGAAGATGACTTCTGATGCAACTTGCCCATCATACAAGCATCAGATGTTCCTTCATTTCAATGATAGCACATAAATGAGCGACCATACATTTCTTGTGCATTGCTTTGAGTATTACATATCCAATGTGTTTGAACCTGTCATGGGGAAGTTGATTTGTGCCAACCCCTACAATGGATGCAAAAATGCTGACCTCATACAAATTATCCCTTATTATACCCTTATCTTTTACTTTGTTAGACCTATCTATAATCCTAACATCTATTTTGGAGAAACTAACAATAGGCCCCAAATTTTAATGGAGGATACTGATAGAAGATTTATATTTATCTTAGGAAACGCATATGAAAGATTCTTTGATTCCCCAATTGAAGAAAAAAATGAAATGATAAATATGCCCTTATTAGGGAACTTTTCCTTATTACAAGTTGTCACACTGATGGAGTCCATTAGAGGTTGTAGCAAACTTTATAGCTCCTTTTGATTAGTCATGTAACGTGTGGCATTGCTATCAATCACCCAAGTATCATGTGTAGGAGAGGCTTGGGTGAGAAACATTCCTCCTCAATTTTCATTAATGTGTATTGAATTAAAGAATTAGAAGATTCAAAATCTTGTGTAGTTGCTATGAATTGCCCCAAACTCAACTTCATTACCATCTCCTTTCCTTTCTTCTCTTTTGACTTCTTCTTTTGGCAATCAACAACCATTTGAACCTTCTTATGTTAGTGGAAAGTCTCTCCATGTAATATCTTCTTTCTCTTCTTTTTGTGTTCTTTGTCCTTCTTCTTAATGCCTTTTCCTTTGGGATTGGCAATCAACACAAGATTGTTGTCACTTGTTCCTATTAGTATATTTTGGTAATGATATGTGCGAACACATTTAGGGTTGCTATGGCACTTTTGTCCCTCTTTAGGAGGCTTTCCCCCCTTAATTATACATATGCCCATAATCTAAAAGGGCTTCTTATCTTTGTACATTCTACACTTAGTAATAAACTCTATGTTGTTCTCCCAAGCTTCTTCTTCTTTCTCATGCAATTTTTGTACCTTCTTGATCCCCAAAATCTAAAAATTGGTATCAATGCAAGTCATTGCTTCCTAAGATGCATCATTGGAATACCGCCACTCACTCTCTCAGATCACTAGGAAAATTGATGAACATATTCTCAGTGTGTATACTCCAAAACTATTCTCTTAAGTGATTACTGCACATTGATTTGAACTTTTTTTGACCTCCAAACACATTATTATAGGGATTGTGTATGCAATTTTATCCTTTTGTTTCGATTCCCCAGTGATAGTGTTTGGAATTCTTTTAGATGTCTAGTAGTTCTCCATTGGGTCATTTTGCTCAACTTTTTTGAGAAAGTCAAATTTCTACATTAGGGTAGAGTCAGCAACTATGCTTGAGAACAATGATGAATTTTGCATCTTGGATGTTGACAATAAATCAAATGGCTCTAACTACCCATTATGGGCACACATGATGGGGCATGTATTTTTTGTAAAGGGATTTTGGAATATTATGCCAAGTGCTGCAAAATATCCCATCACAACTACAAACATTCAAGTTTAGGTGATGTAGGCAGTGTTAATGATGTTGTAGGTTTGAGTTTTGGCATAGTTCCTATTTCAAGTCCTCTTCCAACTCCTCAAGTATACAAGCAACATCCCCAACCAATGTAGATCAACTTTGATGGAATGGTAGAGATGCACACATACATGTTTGATTGCTTTATCTATAAAGCATACCATTATTCCTCATATTGGCTCATGCAAAACAACAAGGGATGCTTGAGACACTCTTATCGCACTATATCAAGAAAGAAATGGGGCTTATTTGCTTAACCCTAAAAACAATTGGAGAGTGAACATATGAATGAAGATGATTCTATGGGAATTTTCCTCACAAAGATAAAACATTTGAAGGACTAGTTGATTGCTACATATGGAATTTTGTTAGACACTTGAATTGTGTAGATTGTTCTTAATGGTTTACCCGATTCTTATTAATTTTTTCTTCTACTCTTTGATTAATGATGAAAGACAATCCAAATGCCTTGAATTTTGAAGAGTTACTATTTGTTTTGCTACAAAAACACTTGTCTAGGTAGTGTTACACATATGTGTTCGTCTAGTAGCTTTGATGTGAACCTTTTCCCTGTACATGGACATTTTTTCCTCTAGTGTTGGTTAGAGGATTTTCATACATGATACACTCATATGTGGTGGTATTTTGTAACTAGGGACATTATTCAAGAAAATCGACTTCGGAGCATAAAACATTGATTTTCAATAGCCAAAAGAATTTCCAACAGCTGCATTAAGGTTTTATGTATTGGAACCAATGTCAACATAGTCCAAAAATCCTCAATTAATAGCAATAATATTTTTACTCTTTAGAGCACTCTACAACAAGACAACGTGGGAATCTTGGTCCAAGAGAAACACTTCCAAAAGTAACTTGTGCAAGTTCAATATTCAATCCTAGTAGCACAAAAACATTTTTTTTCGTTTTGATTTTGGAAAGCATATAGACAGAGCGATAGATTTAGGGAAAATTTTTTTTGAGTAAGTTTACTTTAGCAATTGCTTTTCATGGCCAATTATTTTGGTAGCCAATTGCTATATAATGACGCCTTTGCGGTCACAATAAATAATCTTCTCAAGCTCTAGCCAGTGTGCAATGCAAGCTTTGGAGAAGATCAAGGAGGTGCTCTACATGGAGGAGTTTGGATGAGGTGTGCTCTACATCTAGAAGTTCAACTAATCATCAACATATATTGCTAATATACTATGAATAACAAGTCTATTTCATTCCTCACTTGTTTCCTTCACTAGTTTTTGATTCGGATTCTAAAACCTACATTTAGAATTAGGGTTTGCTATAAAATAGTTCTAAATTGTTCATATTCTTCATATTCTCTCTCACACACACTCTCGTCATACCTCTTAGGCACTTTGTACACAATTTCTTGTATCTAGTTCCTATTTTTGCCTAGATTTAGATCTTGTCAATTTGTATTATATTCACACATTGTAATTTGACATTGGAATAAAACATAGTGTGGGTGAGCATCCTACTTACCATATACTTTGAAAGATCTTCTCTATTCTCTCTCTATCTTCACTCACCTCTTTTTGAGTCTTAAGCCATGTATGGTAAGGTTCATGTGTTGGAAGATCCTGTAAACTTGTGATTAATAGTGTTATTGAGACCCACCGCACTTCCAACTTTTGATATCAAAGCATAGTTGACATGGACAAGCTTGAGGGAATGTCTAATTATCCAATGTGGAGTTTTATGATGATGAAACTTTTAGTATCTAAAGCCTTGTGGAATATTGTTAATGGAACTTATCCAAGGCCAAGATAAGTTGGAGAAGAGGCTACTTCATCTTCTAGAAGAAGCCCTATTGCTATTTCTGCTCAATAGGAGGTTAGTGAAGAAGAAGGATCCACTTCATCATCAGGAGTCAGTGGTACTACTATCATATTACTTCCTACAAAAGAGAAAACCAGATGGGATTCAAGGGATGCACAAGCACTTTCTGACAAGGGAGCACTAGATTGTGCCCTCTTACTAGACTAGAAAAGATTTTGGAATTACACTTTCGATTACAAGGTGACCCACATAGGGAAATAATACAAGAATATATAATTGATACAAGGAGTCCCACAACCTGGGGCTGATAGGTATAGATAACTAGATTAGAGATGATACACAAGATCCCACAACTCGAGATCATATGTATGAAGCAAGATATTTGGAATTACAAGAACTCCCTTTAGGGAGATGATCTAGATGCAAGAAATAAATGGAAAGGATCTTGTACAACGACATTACAACATGACAAGAGAGGATGTCCAAGATACAAGACTAGACAAGACTAGAGCAAGAGACAAGACTAGAACTTGAACTGTAACTTGAAAGTACTTACTTGGTCATCAGGACTCCTTGGGCTCCCAAGACTCTCATTGGCAAGACTGAGGATGTATGTGGCCAAGCCCTCCTTATATAGGTATTTAAGGGTGGTTATCAAAGGTGATTATGATCTGATGATGTCATTGATGATGTCAATAATCCAAAAAAGACTTCTAAATGTCAGAATTTAGCAAGTAGAGATTTGATCTTAGGGTTTTGGCATGTTTTAGATGCAATGGAAGCATTGATTTCTCCAAATTCCGAACCAATAATGAGATATAGAAGTCTCATGGAATTTGAGGTTCAGGATGGTTTCCTTTGTCCATGACATCATCTCCCCCTCACGCGACAAGTTCCATGAGATGTGGTCATGTTCTCTAGTCTTGACTTCATTGGATTTTTCTTATGGAATTCTCGAACCTTGATTGGTGCTCCCTGAAGGTTTTCTTTAGGTTCCCAAGTACAATTGCTAATGTCATACCCTTTCCAATGAACAAGGTACTCCAATCTTCCTCGGGATATTCTCAAATCTAGGACATGCTCAACTTCGAATTCTTCATGATCATCAATCCCTGTAGGTGGTGAAGGACTGGGTCTCTCCCCCTCAATGGTGAAATCTGATATGGTTCCAACATGGACACATGGAAAATTGGATGTATTCTCATGGTACTTGGTAACTGGAGCTTGAAGGTGACTGAATTAATCTTGGCCGAACAGACCAAGTCTTTGATGGTCTAGCTTTGCACAAGGCCTTGAGGTTTGCAAATTATTTCTGAGTAACCACACTTTATCCCCGATTTGAGAGGATAGATTTTGAACATGATGCTGATCTACATAATAATTATACTATTCTTGAGCTTTATGTATCTCTTCTTTGAGTTTGTGAATGTCCATGAGGTCCTGGGCCTTATCTACCTTGGATGTCGTCCATAATTTGCAAAGAAGGGAGTCTGCTTGGTAGATGTATGAACAATGTTGTTATATGCAAACTTTGCAAGGGGTAAAAGCTCAAACCAATCATTTTGATGGCAGTTTATGGTGCAACGGAGATACTGTTCTAGGAATTGATTCAGCTATTTTGTTTGTTCATAAGTCTGTGGATGTTGGATGTAGATAATTTAACTTGAACACCAAGGATCTTGCATATACTATTCCAAAAGCTAGATATGAATTGTGGAGCTGGATCACTGACAATATCATCAGGCAATCCATGAAGCCTAAATATGTATCTAAGAAAAAGTCTCATAGTGGATGCACTTGTGGTTACTTTGGTAGTTGGAATGAAGTGCACCATCTTTGTAAATCTATACACTATAACAAGAATGGCATCATACTTATCTGACCTTGGTAGATCTATGATGAAATCCATAGAAAATGAAGACCATGCCCTTTCTGGAATAGGTAAAGGTTGCAAGAGGCCATGAGGTTTGTGTTGCGGTACCTTAGATCTATTGCAAATGTCAGATGTTTGGATATATTCTTTGAATTTCTTCCACATTTGAGGCCACCAAAAATCTCGTGATATGAGGTCTATTGTTTTATTCACTCCAAAATGTCATGCTGCAAGGTTATCATGACATTGCTAGAGTACTTGGATGTTGGGCTTTCCTGAAGGGATGTACAATAGGTTCTTATAGAATAGTAACCCATTGTTTTCTTGGAACTCATTTACTTCATGAATTTTCCAATCTTGAATTTTGTGCTTGACATTACGAAACAATTCATCATGTGATAGAGTCTCACGAATCAAATGAGTCAAGGCTGAATCTCTGTGATGGTTTGAAGAGATGACTGCTAACTAAAGATGTTCAGGCTTGAGCAATACACTCTCCTATTGATCAAAAACCTCTTCGCATTTCTTCGATGCAAGGTAAGATCTTCTTGACAAGGCATGTGACTGACATCGTTGGCATCCTAGATGATACGTGATGACAAAATCGAACTTGGATAGAAGATTATCCATCAAGATTGTCTTCTATTCAGGATGCGGGTGGTCGTAAAGTACTCAAAATTCTTACGATCTATGTACACAATAACTTTATGGGCTGCTCCTGCTAGATGGTGATGCCAGGTATCAAACACATCCACTATGGCAAGAAGTTCTTTATCATGGATTTCATAATTAATCTTTGGAGGAGAGAATTTCCTTGAATGATATGCAACTAGATGTAGGTGTCCATCATCCCTATGTTGTGATAGGATGGCTCCCAAGGCAAATTCTGATACATGTATCTCGAAGAAAAAAGGCTTGGTAGAACCAGGGTGAACTAGAATTGGAGCAACGGTGAATGGTGATTTTAGGGTGTGAAAGGCTTTCTCTATGTCTTCATTCCATGAGAATTTTGTATTTCCTATAAGCTTTGTAAAAGGTGTCACTATATTGGAGTAATATCTGATGAATATCCTATAAAAATTGGCAAACCCTAGAAAACATTATACATCTCGAACACACGAAGGCGGCTTCCAATCAAGGATTTTCTTGATCTTCTTAGGGTCCATAAAGATTCCTTTCTCTGATACAATGTATCCTAAAAACTCTACTTTTGCCTGATGGAAATAGCACTTCTCCAATTTTTCATATAAACCCTTAGTCTCTCTAGGACTATCTTTATATGAGATTCATGATCCTCTAGACTTTTGGAGAATATCAAGATATCATCAAGTTATATTACCACAAAATCATCTAAATACTCTCGAAAGATATCATTCAACATATGCTAAAAGATAGCTAGAGCATTTGTGAGACCGAATGGCATAACTAAATATTCAAAATGTCCATACGTTGTTCAAAATGATGTCTTCCATTCATCTCCTTCTTTGATCCTGACAAGATTGTAAGCTCCTCAAAGGTCAATCTTCATGAAGAAATTTTCTTTTCCAAGGCATTCCAAGAGCTTTGGTATGAGTGCTAGAGGGTATCTACTCTTTATAGTGACTTATTTGACCCACGATAGTCTATATACATTTGGAGAGTCCCATCCTTCTTCTTTACAAATAGGATAGGGGCTCCTACAAGAGACTTGAGTGTCTGATAAACCCCTTGCTAGATTCTCATCAATATTCTTATGTAATAATGTAAGTTCCTCTAGGGATAGTCTATAGATTGGTTGGAAGGGTGGTTGTGCTCCCTCTTGAAGTTCTATGGCACAATCATAAGGTCTATGCTCTAAATGGATATCTTGATACTGGTTGGGTAGCTTTACTGGATCATCTTTCTTGGACTCTTGAGTTGGTATGGAATAAATCATATATGTCCGTTCCTTCCTTACTACATGCATGAATGATTTGGCTCCTATAGATATCGATTTCTTATGGATATCTCGATGAGTGATTTTGTTCTTCTCCCAATCGATCTCTGGATTATGTTTGTTTAGCTAGGGCATTCCAATGGTAACAAGGTTTATTGGACTTGATATTACATTGAAACATATGTGGGAATCATGATCACCAAGGTGTATTCTTAGCGGTGTGGTTTCCATGGCAATATTCCCAGATGCTAGAGGTTATCCATCTACTACATTAGCTACTACTGATTTATTCTTTCAAAGTACTAGAATCCTATGTTTTGTAACCAATCTTTCATCGGTGAAATATGATGAGGCTCTTGAATCTACTAGGGTTTTAAGAGAAAGGGTCTTCTTAGGCATGATTAAATTGACAGGGGCAAGACATATTTCTATGGCTGTTGCTGGAATTTTGGGACCCTTTCTTATATCATGGTCTGGTTGTACGGTCTCCTTTACAACTGGACTTCTTTGTTTCCCTGCTCTATAAGGGTGCCTCCGACTTTGGAGTTTGTTCTCTTTTTGGGACAATTAATTGCACTATGGCCAAGGTTTCCACAATAGAGGCATAACTTATTATCTCTCCTTCTTTGTTTCTCTTGTGGGGTTAGAGGCTGGAACCTAGTCACGTGTATTTGCATAGGTTCAGGAATAGGATCTTCTCTAGGAGTGGGCTAGAAGGGCTTCCATTGACGAAGTCTTCCTTTTACTTGCTTTTCTTGTTTCCTTTCAAAAAGGTGGTTATCACATTGAATGGCTTGAGTGATGTATTCACTCAATGTCTTAACCTCTGGCATCATGAGTAGAAGGTCCTTCAAATCTCTCTTAAACCCCATCTAAATTGGCTTATGAAGTACTCTTTGTACCAAGTGAGATTACATATCAATTGCCTAAATTCTGATGCATAGGTAGAGGCAGTGCGGTTATCTTGATGTAGCTTTCAAAGCTTTGTTTCTGTTCTTGACTTGTGTCTGCATCTCCCAACATGTCAGTGATCTCTTGAAGAAACCCCTCATGGTCATGAAGTACTACCATGTCCTTGTCCAAGATTGGAGCGAACCATGATAACACTTGACCATAGAGAAAGGTTCCAATAATACCAACCTTGGATACATCATCAGGGTATCTATAAGGTTGCATACAGATGTAGAGTTTGACTTGTTGCAGGAACTCATGAAACTTTGTGCGATCACCATCGAACTCTTTTGGCATGCAAATCTTGGGTTCCTTCATGAAGGATGAACTAGGATGTTGATTCACTTGAATAAATCCTTGATTTGCTTGAAGATTCCTGATTCATTCTTGTAGTTCTTGGATGAGTGCACCTATATGCACGGGATTTCCCATCTTGACATGTGCTTGTCGATGAGTTAGGTCCTCGATTTATTGTTGGCAACTCTCAAGTGATGCCACAATATGTTCATAAGTGTTCTCCATGATGCATGGTCTTGGATAGGGTCTAGTCTTGTCAAAATGTCAGGGAGCACTAGATTGTGCCCTCTTACTAGACTAGACAAGATTTTGGAATTACACTTTTGATTACAAGATCACCCACATAGGGAAATAATACAAGAATATATAACTGATACAATAAGTCCCACAACCCGAGATTGATAGGTATAAATAACTGGTTTAGATATGATACACGAGATCCCACAACCCAAGATTGTAGGTATGAAGCAAGATATTTGGAATTACAAGAACTCCCTTTAGGGAGATGATCTAAATACAAGAAATAACTAGAAAGGATCTCATAAAATGAGATTACAACAAGACAAGAGAGGATGTCCAAGATACAAGACTACACAAGACTAGAGCAAGAGACAAGACTAGAACTCAAACTGGAACTTGAAAGTACTTACTTGGTGATCATGACTCCTTGAGCTCCCAAGACTGGCATTGGAAAGACTAAGGATGTATGTGGCCAAGCCCTCCTTATATAGGTGTTCAATTGTAGTTATCAAAGGTAGTTCAAAGGTGATTACAACCTAATGATGTCATCGATGATGTCAACAATCCAAATAGGACTTCCAGATGTCTAAATTTGGCAAGGAGAGAGTTGATCTTCGGGTTTTGGCACGTTCTAGATGCAATGGAAGTATTGATTTCTCCAAATTTTGAATCAATCATGAGATATAGAATTCACATAAAATCTGAGGTTCAAGATGGTTTCCTTTGTCCATGACACTTTCATATATTGCTGTGGGAGTTAAGAGGCATATTATAACCTACATTAGGTCATGTAGAACCTCTCATCAAGCTTGTTTGGAGTTAGAGAATCTCTATCAAAGCAAAAACCCTTCTAGGAAAGCTCATCTAAGAAGACAACTAGCCAACAAAAGCATGAAGCTTGGTGAGTCATTTCAGACACATATTTTGAAGCATATTTCAGAAGCCCTTCTAGGAAAGCTCATCTAAGAAGACAACTAGCCAACATAAGCATGAAGGTTGGTGAGTCATTTCAAGCACATATTTCAGATTAGTTACTCAATGTTGGAGTCAACATTTCAAATGAAGAGATGGTAAACAAACTTCTAAATTTGCATCCATCCTCATATCCTGATATGCTTCTTATTTTCCTGATTTTTGTTTTTCATCCATTTTTCCTTGAGCTTTTCTCTTCTTTCCTTCCACTTTTGAATTTTCGTTGTTTGAGTACTCTCGCATGGGTCTTTTGAATCTTCCACTATTTGAATTTTGGGGTCTAAGGTTTTACTGCTTTCTTGTTCAAGGTCCGGTTGTTTTCCTTCTCGTTCCTTCGTTCGTGCTCGTGTAATGGCTTTTAATGGTACGGTGTATTCCTTGTCACTTCTCGGTGCTTCTATCACTTTGATTACATTAATAGGTGCAGTGTCTTGAGCCTTGTGGGGATTTTTTGGGCAATCTCGGAAGAGATTTTCCTTTCCACAATCACTGCAATATCCTTCCCAAGTCCTAAGAGGTGGTGGGTTGTACGGCTGAGTGCATTCTCTGATAAAGTGGTCTCCTCCGCATCTATAACATGGTCCTCTTGGTACAGGTGGTCTGATGGGCGGTCTTACGGATGCCTGTGCTTTAGGTGCAGTGTACATTAATGTCGCCACTTCTGGTCCATAGGTATAGTCATATCCTTCGTATCCATAGTGTTGCGGATCATACGCTTGCTCGTACTCCATTATACTAGCATCATAGGAGTAGTACTCCCCTTGGGATTGCTCATATCTTGGGTTTTTTGACTCTACACTAGCTATTCGTGATGCCAGCACTATGGCTCTTTCTAAGTTTTCCTCTAGTTGGGTATACTTGACACGTACCACATGTTGTGGGAGTGGTGGTTGTGGTCCTAATACTGGCTGAGGTTTCCGTATTGCACTTGGTCATATGGTCTAGGTGTTCTTGGTGGTGTTGGGTAGGGATTGTACTTGGGCATCTCTCTGCCTAGCTCTCTAGGTGGATATCCATATGGCCGATATTGAGGTGGTTGTAGAGGCCGTGTCTGCCTATTGAATGGGCAATTTTCCATGGTGTGATTGGTGTATTTTTGTTCTATTTGACAATACAAGGCCGTTCCTTGATGTGGCTGTCTATTATAAGGGTACATCTGAGGTACGCTTGTTCCTCCTCAAACACACATGTGCGTGGGGTGATCACCTCCACATGAGCTACATCTTCGCAAACATGGGTACTCTTAGGGCTGGGTGTTGATAATTTCTCTGTCCTTGGACTCCCAATTTCTTCGCTACCAGCTCTGCTAATTCTTCTACATTACTAGAATTGGATGTTAATGTGCTTCGAGTGTCCTCTGATTTAGTAGGGCTCGTTGTACTTTTGAGATCATCCGCTAGATTGTCCTCTAAGTCGATACATTCTTGCAGACATTCATTCAATGCCTGTAGTCTCTTCACATAGACTAATGTTCTTAGAGTTCCGTTCGTTAATCCGTCCAAAAATAATGATATCATTTTTTGTTGCGTAGGTCTTTCTGCTATACGACATCTATCCACATACTGATTGAATCTTTGGGCAGTTGTTTTCATGGTTTCATTAGGGTTCTATTCAAAACTATGGATTAAAGAGGACGAATTGTGTTTAATCCCTCTCTTAGTGAACTCTCCTATGAATTCTTGAAAGAATTGCTCCATATTTCCAAATTGATTGGGATCTAGAGCTTGGAACCACGTCAGAGCCGTTCCCGTGAGGGTGAGTCCAAAGGACTCATACTGCACAAAGAAATCATCCACTTGTTCAGCTCTTAAAACTTGTTTAAATTCAGCAATGTGGTCGTAAGGTTCTCCCAATCCATCATAATGATCTCTTACACATTTGGCTACTTGAATAAGTCTTAATCTTCTTACAGGCTCTGGCTGTCTAGGTATTACAGGGACGGCTAGTCTAATTGGGGGTATTCCAGGTTGCACTCCCAGTGGTGGTCTTGGTCTTGCTGGTGGTCGGTGTTGGTTGCCTACTCCAGGTTGGGTTTGATAGTGTGTTTGCATTCCGGGCATTGTAAAGTGTATGTGGTTTCTGTTTGGAACACTCTGATGGCTTGTTTGTCCTCACATTGTATGTTCCATCTCTTGCTGTGTCCCAAAAGGATTCTGAGAGGTGGTTGCCTGCTCTCGCTGGGGAAATACAGGCAAGCCCATATAGTTCAGTCGATCTCTATCCAAGGCATCGACAAGACAATACCTTCTTTGGTTCTTGTCTAGGTATGTTACTCTAGACTCGTCTTGAGGATCTTTTAACTCGTAAAATGTCATTGTGCTTTCTTCCCGTCCTTGTGTAGGTGAGTCAGTTTGTAGCAGTAAATCTACTCCATGGATCAAATAGACCTCCAATAAGTAGTCATCTTGAGGTATCAAATCCCCTCTCAAGACTCGTGTCACTACTGACTTGCCTCTGGAAGTAGTTACTAACTCTCTAGGGTCTGGTCTTCCTGAATGTTCTGGTCCTTCCAATTCTCCCCTCTCATTGATTAATTCTGGGTGTTCTGTCACCACATAGACATGAGCCAACTTATCCATATATACTCCTCCTTCATATTTGACAGCTGGTCTGGGCACAATGGTGGCATTGGTGGAGGTCACCATCCTAGCATCTATTTAACCTATCCAGGAAGATCGAAATCTCCTGAGCATTGGTATACACATATTGCAAGGAGGTGCGATACTCCCCTTCTACCGTAGACACGAAGTTTCTCCCGAGAACATGATCTTGCATGTCTTCTGAAGCCATGGGTATCTCCTCCTCCGAATTGCTAGAGGTGTCGAAATAGGTAGAATGGTGATTGACATGAGCGGTGCTTCCTACTGATGATATGACACTTCTTTGGCTACTTAGAACTCTTCCTGATCTTAAGTTCATTCATCCTCCTGGGGCTCTCTTGACCTCTAAAACTCTCCCTAAGTGGCTCCTCAAATGCCTCAATGTCACTCTTGAAAATGCTCAAAGTGTTCTAGACAATACCACTTTGGTGATACTGCACTAGGCGATACCAAGTTGTCGATGATACAATACTACTTCAGGACACGATACGATACTAGACTTTGCCATGATACAATACCAAGTATGTTCACGATACGATACTTGGGAAATCCACGATACGATACCTCCCGAAGAGACCATACGATACTACTGTATGGCACGATACAATACCTCTGCCCTACATGATACGATACCGGGAATTCTAACAATATGATACCAGTGCAAGTCACAATACGATACCGCAAATTTGCACGATACGATTCTAGAATTTGCACGATATGATACCACTTTTTGGACGATACGATGTGGAGGTGATCGCAATCCGGGTGGATCGGGTCCGGTCGTGGCACACACAGGGTGTATGAAGCTAATGAATGTTGGAAGGTTTAAAGATGTGAAGGTGAAATTAATGTTGAGTATGGAGAAGAGAGAGATGTTGAAATGATTATGGGAATAGGAATGTAGGAGTGCAAGTTAGATTTATGAACATGAATGATAAGAATGAAAGAGAACCATACATACGAATGAAATTTGGAAGGAAGAATGGTCCATTGAAGGAGCTTCTTAAACACTTCCTAATTCCAATCCATATGCATAGTCTTCTTTGGATGATATGTATGCATGACGAGAATAGATGGAACCCTTACACATAAACCAGTTCCGAAAGGAAGAATGGTCCAATATTGGAGCTTCTTATACACTTTCAGAAACTAATCAACATGTATGGGTATGTATGGATTATATGCATGCAAGTGAATTATGATGATAGAGTTTACTCACAAGCTCAAAGAAACATCCTCACTGGTTCAACGCAATACTGCGGAGCCTTCTCACACATAGAAGAAATAGAAGACATGTAAAAATACTTAAGAGACTGAGAGAGGAGACAAGAGACAAGTGACAAGTGACATGAATTAAAAGAATTTGAATTAAGTTACATGTAAAATATCGTCGTGGTACGTCATGCTAAGCAGTCTACTGATCAAAGGTGGTTCCGACCCTCAAACCATGACAGTTCAACCGAATGTCACACGTAAGAAGGTGAGTTCCACTCCAGTGACCCTATGTCTGTCTAGGCTCGTAACGTCTAACTAAAGAAGTCTAAGACTCATTAAAATCAGCTCTAACTCACTCACACGCTCCACCGAGGGTGAGTCAAGATAGAGATGCTGGTTTCAAGAGCCTATCCTAGATTGGAGTTCTAACTTAAATTTGAAACTAGGTTCTATACTCATACTAGCTCACCTTGGATCCTCACTCGCTCAACCGAGGGTGATCGTCTCAAGGAAACCGTAAGCTAGCATGAGCCCTATGGATGCCTAACAATGATGCTCTAGGAGTTTGGAGGGGGGTTTATATAGTTTTTTGAATGAATTTGGGCCCTTGGATCTAGAGAAATCAACTCTCAACTCTAGGATCACTACTTTCGATTACAACCATTTGATTAATCAAATCAATGGCTTGGAATTGTTCTTTCTATCAAATCTAGTGTAAAGGAGTGAAATTTAGGCGCCCTCATTCTCCACCATCGGATCTGGGGATGATCTGGACCGTCGGATCAGTGCTGACATCAATTCGGATAAGATAAGCCACTATTTTTGGAGAAATGTTGCATTATTGATCTTTGATTGTAAAAAAGGTCTTCTTTTATGGAAAAAATTCGTGGATCCTCCTTCCTTTATGCTTTAGTGCATCTCCACCCTTGAATATGAGCTCATCTTGACCGTACAACATGGTTCAATCATATTCTGCCATGTGGCAGCCCTTCAAGCCTTCAATTTTCTTATACTAGAAAACTGCGGTGACCTTGAAAACTGGACTTTGTACTCTTTGACCCTCCAAATAGGCTTTGATGAAGATGAAACATTGTAGGACTATGTTTCCAAAGATCTCCTTCAGGAATATGCAGAAAAAACTCCCATCTGAATCTCCCTTGTACAAGTTTGACTACATTTGGAAGCTTGCAAGGTGGCATTAAGGTGTCTACGAAGCTCTGATAGCCTTGAAAATTTGTACAAATATGTAGCCACATATGATCTTTATACATGCCAAACCATATGGCTAACATAAATTTCTATACAAGAATTTGTAGGGTCAAACTAGAAAAATTACATTTTTACAAAATGAACATAGCATATCAATGTGCTACAAAATCCATTTTCTGCTGAAATTTGGGCTATAGACTGCCTTTGACAATCTTTACAAGTATATGGATTTTCATCTAATTTGGTGACAATGAAATTTTTGCCCTAATTTCCCAACTTTGACCAGCTTTGACCGCTACCATGGACTTTCTTGATTTCTTTGAAACTTTGTATGTGACCTTCCTTTGACATCCTTGATGCATCCTGGACTTCTCAGGGAATTTCGGCTGCCTTCACCAAATATGTTTTTTGTAGGCCTTCACAAGTGAGAGAGGAGAGCAAATCTCGACGACATTCGCCCCCACTAAACCTGCGATTCCTCTGGAAGCGCCACTCTAGCATCAGTGAAAAACAAAATGTTCCAGGCATCAAATTCTTTTATAGGCAACATAAGAAAGATGGAAGGAAAATTGATTATATGCATGAATAAGTAGGTAACGTGACATGAAGCAAAATTTGCATGAAAGAAATAATTGAAACAGGAAACATGAATATGCATGAACAAATAGGCAACATATATGCAAATGAACAAGCAACATTGGCAACAAGAAAGAAAAAAAAAACAAGCATCAATATGAAGTGGAAGTGGTTGTATTGAGTCGTTTTAAGCATCAGTTCCTCTCATCTTGAAGAAAATTTTGTACCTTTTTCATAAAGCAATCTACCTTAAATATGATTATAAACAAAGATTTAGGATTTTCAAGAGACATCTTTCATCTTTAGCTTATTTTAGATCAACTCCTTTCCTACATAAATATGAAAATGCTCTTTCTCTAATAACATGCAAGGAAATCTAACTAAACTCCACTAATGCATAAATCTACTTATATAGCCCGTGATTTATTCTACTATGCCTCTTTATCCTCCTTTGGCTTGCTTTTTTTTTTTTTTTTTTTTTCGATGATGATGATGATTCGGCAACTTTATGGTTACGATCACTTTTTTGGGGTGGAAGAAAGTGTAAACTTCTTGGTAACATGTAGTGTTTTTTTATTTTTTTTTTGACGAGGAAAAATTAAACCCCGATACAAGGTACAACCATTTTTGATGACGGAGAACAGTCGTTTAAACTCCGATACAAGTGCTGTGAGATGGACTAAGGATGTAGAAACATGCAATAGCAGGAGCTAGGATTTCAACAATTATGCTTTCGATATAGGATACATATGCATGTTTATATATGAAAGTCTGGTCACCAAAATAAACCTCCAAATCTACATGCCCTATCTTTCCACAATCCTAGATTATAAACAATTTCTTGGTAGATAAGTTACTACTTAAGATAAAATTTTACACAAGTAGAGAAATCATCATTTGCCTTTTTTGACTCAAGTGATGTGGATATGCAATGCAATGCAAAGACTGAAAAAAAACATGCATGAAACAAGCATGGAAAAAAAATAGAATGAACTTGAAAAAAAACAAAGCAACATGAACTTGAAAATTAATGATATATATATATATTTTTTTATAACATGGATACTCCTGTTTATGAATCGGCCTCATTGTTGTCATCTTCTTCAATGTCCTCATCCAAAATGTACTCGTCATTATCACGCTTCTTGAATAACTTTATCGTTTTACCTGCAATCAAACTTTTTAGTGCAACACCATTTAATTCACAAAGAGCATACGTACCATTGTTGTTGACTTTTGATACTATGTATGGCCCAAACCACCGTTGAGTGAGCTTTTTGCGTGCATCATATTGAGAGTCAAATGTACTATCATAAATGAGCACCCAATCTCCTACTTCAATTGGCTTAGGACGCAATCGATGAGTTTTATCAAAATAATGCTTGTTCTTCATTCTAGATTCTCTTAATTTTTCAACAGCATCATCAAGTCTTAATTTACCTTGTTCTAACTGTTTAATCCGCAAACTCAAAAAATCATCAGTAGACATGTTTTCAGACCAAGGAAAATTTGACCATGCAGAAATATGAGACTGAATTGGAAACAATGGTTTTTGACAGTACATGAGTTCAGCAGGCATATATCCAGTAGTACGTGTGCATGTCATTCTATCTGCCCAAAGTGCAAAAGGTAAGAATTTAGGCCATTGTTTGATGTCACCATTACATGCTTTAGATATGGCTTTCACAATAGGTGGATGCCCTCTCTCTATTTTACCATTGGCCTCTGGGTTATATGCAGTAGTGAGAGACAAACGAATACCGTGACGCTCAAAGAACTCTTTAGCTTCTCTCGCATTTAACTCTCCACGATCGGCAACTACTTTCTCTATGTACCCAAAGCGACTTATGACATCTTCAAGCAAGAATTTGCAAACATTGTAAGTGGTCTTAGATCGTAGTGCACGTCCCTCTACATGATTAGTTAAGTCTTCTCTTGCAAGTACAATGTAACGCATTTTGTCGATACCTTTAGGCATAGTTACAAGATCTACTACCCACTTGTAGTGAATACAAGGTGGATAAGTAGGATGCAACGGATCTCTATGTTTGACTGATGAATGAAGTTGACAAGTAGAACATGTAGAAACATAGCTACTAATGTCAACATACATCCTAGGCCAATAATAGGTACTTCTAATTTTTTCATATGTTCCAAAAAATCCTTTATGACCGGCCCATAATGTCTCATGCATTTCCTTCATTACTTGCAATTGAAGACCTCTTTTTCCTAGGACTCGTTGTGGATTCTTAACCTTACCCTTAGCATGTCTCCAAAGATAACCATTACATAGGAAAAAGTTATAAGCTCGTTTCCTAATGTTACGGAATCTATTCGTAGTCCAGCTAGGTAATGGTTGTAGTGTACTCAGATACTTTCCTATGTCTCTCCATTCATCTTCGTACTCAGACTCATGAAATTTCTCATACTCATATATATATATGGAACATAGTCAACTAAATTCACATTCTTTATTAGATCACTTTCAAGATCATCATCAAATCTAGCTCTCGATAACATATCAGCAACTGAGTTTGACTTACCTGAAATATGAACTAACTCAGGATTTATGAACTTAATATATGAGATCCATCTAAGCATGGCTATATCAGGAGATGAACAATTGGCTATCATTCCAATGAGAGGCAAACAATCAGTCTCAACTTTGACATTTGCACCAATGAAATATTCTTTGTCTGTTTTCAAAGCTGTTACCATACCCCATAGTTCTCGTTTGATCTGTGGATATTTTCGTTGTGTTTCATGTAGAATTTTGGCACCAAACATAATTGCATATCTATTCCCTTCACTATCATCTTGACTTATGACCCAACCTATACCAATAGGACTAGTATCAACAGTCAATATAATAGGTTTGTTAGCAGAATAGTCTACACGCTTAAGGATGGGAGCTTCAAGCAATAATTTCTTCAATTTACGCATAGCTTGAGTATGTTTGTCAGTCCAAATAAATTTTCGTTTCTTCCTCAACAAGTCATAAAGACAATCAGCAACATGAGCAAAGTGTGGGATCCAAATAACATAAAAGATACAAGCACCAAGAAATCTACGTACCTCACTCACATTGTTACATGTTTCAGAAATCTTGCTAATGGCATCAACTTTTTGTGGGTATGGCTTTCGACCATAATGGCCACATAAATGTCCAACAATAAGCACCTCGTTGACACCAAAAACAGATTTCTCTATGGAAAATGTGAGACCTACCTCTTCAAATCGTTGAAATATTCTTTCACAATCAGAGATATGGTCAAGAACAAATTTACGACATCCAGATGAATCTAAAGTAATGTCCTTTACACGTTCCTCACTCCCTTTAATTGGAATATCATCAATGAATGGCATAGTTATATGAGGGATAAAATCATGTAAGACCATATTCATAGCACTCATCATATGAGCCACAGAATTAGTCGCTCCTTGAGGTAAAGTACACATTCGCACTAAGCCTAAAGGAGTTTTCATTGTGGTTATGTCACGACTATCAATTGCTAACTGGAATTGGTCATATCCAGAATATAAATCACCCATTGAATAGATAGAATGTCCTGAAAATGATTCAGCAAACTCATCTACAATGGGTCCTGTTCCTACATTCCTTATGGTGACTTTATTGACGGGTTGGAGATCTTGAATAAAACGTAGTTTCCCATTCTTTTTAGGCACAGTGAACCATCTGTTTGAGTAAGGTGCAAAAGATGGCTCTAAAATTCTCATGTTTATCTTCTCCTTAAGTAGTTTCATTAGCTCAGGTAAGTGAGCCTTTGGAACAGGTATAGGACGAAGATTCCATGGAATATGTGGAATAGTAAAGATTATCATGGGTGCAACTAGCTTAGGATCTACACAACCAATCTCATGAGGATACATAGTAAAGGCTTTTCCATGGCTCCGTATAACTCTCTCAAATTTATCTCTCTCTGCTGGCAAAAGAAAGTCATCATCTCTACCAATTTTCACCTGTTTGATTGTCTCATCCGTGAATGTATGTCCTATGTTTTTCTTATCCCGAAGAATTGGATCATTTTTCACATCAATAATTTTTTTCATTACTTCCTTGAGGTAATGGTTGAGCTATGGGTTTGATTTTTTTGTCTACAGTTTTGTACTTTGTTTCAACCAAGGCATCATGTGTTTGGTTAAATTTTGAGCACTTGTCAACATTGAGAGCATACTCTTGGATTAGAGCATACTCATCAAGGGAAGAAAGAAGAATAATATGGGAATTAGAATTTTGTTGAAGACATAACTCTAACTCCTCAAGAGTAGAGAAACAATGAGATGTTTCAATCACATGCTCAATGTTCTCATCATGTTCCATGATTTTGTTATTTTTATAATTTTTTTGGGTTTTTTGGATAAAAGACTTGGACAATTGACTCTTATGAAGAAAATCTAATCTAGAATGTGGAAAACAAAGTGACAAACTATTGTACATGTTGGTTGGATGCGAGATGTCAAACCAATATCCACTGTTGTCCCGCTCAACAATGGATTCTATCCGAAATTTTGATCATATGTAGCTCCAAACATGAATCGAGGTGCACAATCACTACAAGCATGCTCATGACCCTGAGTAACAATAGGTTTCTTTCTAATTGACAATCGATTCCTAGGATGATTCACTCCTACTGTCATGACTTGAAGTGATTGCATTCCATCCTTAGACTTAAATCTAGCATAGGTAGACCCATCATCCATGGCTTTAGTTTCCATACGACTCTCACAAATAAAGGGTTGACCTAAGAGAACTTCATAGGAGCAATTATCTTGAATAAAAAAGTGAAACTCTTCTGTGATTCCTCCTATGGATATGGGCACACTAGCACAAGCTCCATACAGGGTACCTACACCATTATCTGCAGTTCTCATACGCCATCCACAATCTTTATCTATGGGCCATCGAAACTTATCATAGACTTCTCTTGAAATCACATTGATTTCAGAGCCGGAATCTACTAATGCATTTACAGTGATAGTGTTCTTATCATTTCCTATTTTAACATGCATCTCTGATGTACCTCTAGACCAAAATGTTCTTTTAAAGTGGCTTTCAGGATTGTTTTCATGATTTTCATGGTCAGGTTGAATAGGTCCTAAGAAATTTTTATTAACATTTACTTCATCATCATCAAAGTCCTCTTCATCAGATTCATCAAAGTTTAAGGCTTCATTCATAGCTTGATCTTGATCTAGAGAATCTTGCATCTCAGTATCTAGATTAAGTGGAAACCTCTTCCTTTTAATTAGGCCGATAAAGTTATCTTTAAAAACAGGCTTTGCAATAGAGAAAACTTGTTCTAAAGACATAGTCACTTGACTCTTAAGCAAAATGTCATCTAAAATCTCCATAGGATCTATTTTTCTCTCAATTTCTGAAATCAAGATGGCTTTAGGTTTTCTCTTTGGTTTCTTTTGTTTTTGCTCAGGGTCTTGTTTTTGTTCATGTTCTCGTGTTTGGTCTTCAGTTTGTTTTGATTGTTCTTGTTTATCTAAAGGCTTTGGTTCTGTTTTTCTTTGCTTTGTCTTCTTCCCTTTTTGTTTCTCCTCTTGTTTTTGTTCATTGGGTTGTGATTCTTGTTGTTTATCTTTGGATTGTGATGTTTCTCCCTGCTCTATGATTGTTTCTATTCCCTCTGAGGTTTGTTTTCGAGTCACTCTTCTTTCACTAGGCTCAGCTTCATCTCTTTTTCGTTTTTCTTCTACATTGGATATGTGAGAAATAAGAGATTGATCTTCTATCGGTGACTCCCAAGCCGTTATTCTCCTAATCTCATCCCGTGCTCTTACTAAAGCCTCTATGGAAAAATCACCTTCCTTTGTGGGTTTACTTGATTCTACTTGTTGTTCATCAAGAGCTTCTAGTTTCACTCCTCTAGTTCCTACGTCCATTATGGTTATATTTTCATAATGTTTTTTCATTCCTCCCTTACCATAATTTCCTTGCAAAGGTAGCCTAGATCGATAGTCACAGATTTTCTTGTCTATGTCTATTACTAGTCGTTGCTCTTTAGCAGCCTTCAATAATTCACAATCTCTCAAAAAGTGCTCTAATGAATCACACCAAGGACACCTATGAGGGCCACGCACAAAACCATTTTGATTTTGAGGATTTTGATTAACTTGTGGTGGGAAATTTTGAAATTGAGGATTTTGTTGATAAGGTATTGCTTGAACAGGATAATTAGGATTTTGATAAGGCAATTGATGTATTTGAGGAGCTTGGGGAGCAACATGTGGTACTTGAGGTGCAAGAGGAGCTTCCATATTATACGGTTGATGATTTTGAAAATTTTGATTTTGAGGATTTTGAAAAGCTATTTGTGAAGCTTGAGGATACATGTTTTGATACATTTGAGGATTTTGCACATGAGGATGAGGATTTTGAATTGAAGGATTATGCATTGGAGGAACTTGATATGCTTGAGTAGGAGCTATTTGTGGATTTTGATTGGTAGCTATAACATGTTGATTAGGCTCTTGAAAAGTCATTGGGTTCATTTGATTTTGGAAAGTTTTGGTGTAACTAGATTGTAAAGCATCTATAGTCTTGGCCAAATTGGATTGTGTAGCAATAAGACTTTCCATTTGCTTAGTGAGAATATCCACTTGAGATTGTTCAACTACACTTTTATTTGGCTCTACTTTAAAACCTTGAGTAGGCTCCATCATTTGAGGAATAGGAGTAGAGTCAAAAAGCATAGCATGGGATTGTTCTCTAAATTGCTCCTTAATTTGTGGAAGGCTAGCTTGAGAAAGACTAGTTTCCTCATAAAGCATGGATTGTCTTTGATGTCTATGGGCTACAGCCTCTACTACTTTACGCACTTTTTGCCAATTGTCAGTAAGACCATAGCGCTTATCTGGTTCTTCTAATCGCCGTTCAACTTCCCTACGAGTTTCAGGACGAAGAAGCTTAAGAAAATTGATCACAAGATCAGGTTCCAAAGTTATCTTATCCTCATCAGGAAGTTGTTCATAGCGTCTAATATACTCATTTTGTAAGTGAGTAATAGAGCTACTAGGCTTTGGAGAATTGACCCATCGTAAGAATCCATCCCGATTATGTTGGCTATAATCTTCAAGATAGAATTCTTTGAGCATCTCCTTTCTAAAATCACTCCAAGGAAGACTATCATATTGAGTGACACGGTTTATGATAGAGCTATCAACAATTCGTTCAAAGAATGATATCAAAAGATCTTCGGGAAGACCAAAAATCATAGCTTGCTCTTCAAACAAATCTAAGTAGCTTGTTATGTTGATGCCATTGAATTTTCCCTTCTCTCTCAACATAGAAGAGACTATTCTTTGGCCTTGTTTCTCAACAATAAGGGATTTGAATCCTTCCTCCATCTTATTTGAATAAGCAAGTGATGCACGATGCTCTAGATCTCTCACAAATGCGTTTACTTCACGACGAAGATGTGCACGATACTGTGAGAAATCCAGTGCAACACTCAACACTGATGATGATGATATGATGAGGATGAAAAATATGAAACAAAGGATATGGATCACAACCTCCCAACAAGATCAGAAGCAAATGCCACGAAGCGTTTCACGTCGGGTTCAAATGTGGAGGTGATCACAATCCGGGTGGATCGGGTCCGGTCGTGGCACACACAGGGTGTATGAAGCTAATGAATGTTGGAAGGTTTAAAGATGTGAAGGTGAAATTAATGTTGAGTATGGAGAAGAGAGAGATGTTGAAATGATTATGGGAATAGGAATGTAGGAGTGCAAGTTAGATTTATGAACATGAATGATAAGAATGAAAGAGAACCATACATACGAATGAAATTTGGAAGGAAGAATGGTCCATTGAAGGAGCTTCTTAAACACTTCCTAATTCCAATCCATATGCATAGTCTTCTTTGGATGATATGTATGCATGACGAGAATAGATGGAACCCTTACACATAAACCAGTTCCGAAAGGAAGAATGGTCCAATATTGGAGCTTCTTATACACTTTCAGAAACTAATCAACATGTATGGGTATGTATGGATTATATGCATGCAAGTGAATTATGATGATAGAGTTTACTCACAAGCTCAAAGAAACATCCTCACTGGTTCAACGCAATACTGCGGAGCCTTCTCACACATAGAAGAAATAGAAGACATGTAAAAATACTTAAGAGACTGAGAGAGGAGACAAGAGACAAGTGACAAGTGACATGAATTAAAAGAATTTGAATTAAGTTACATGTAAAATATCGTCGTGGTACGTCATGCTAAGCAGTCTACTGATCAAAGGTGGTTCCGACCCTCAAACCATGACAGTTCAACCGAATGTCACACGTAAGAAGGTGAGTTCCACTCCAGTGACCCTATGTCTGTCTAGGCTCGTAACGTCTAACTAAAGAAGTCTAAGACTCATTAAAATCAGCTCTAACTCACTCACACGCTCCACCGAGGGTGAGTCAAGATAGAGATGCTGGTTTCAAGAGCCTATCCTAGATTGGAGTTCTAACTTAAATTTGAAACTAGGTTCTATACTCATACTAGCTCACCTTGGATCCTCACTCGCTCAACCGAGGGTGATCGTCTCAAGGAAACCGTAAGCTAGCATGAGCCCTATGGATGCCTAACAATGATGCTCTAGGAGTTTGGAGGGGGGTTTATATAGTTTTTTGAATGAATTTGGGCCCTTGGATCTAGAGAAATCAACTCTCAACTCTAGGATCACTACTTTCGATTACAACCATTTGATTAATCAAATCAATGGCTTGGAATTGTTCTTTCTATCAAATCTAGTGTAAAGGAGTGAAATTTAGGCGCCCTCATTCTCCACCATTGGATCTGGGGATGATCTGGACCGTCGGATCAGTGCTGACATCAATTCGGATAAGATAAGCCACTATTTTTGGAGAAATGTTGCATTATTGATCTTTGATTGTAAAAAAGGTCTTCTTTTATGGAAAAAATTCGTGGATCCTCCTTCCTTTATGCTTTAGTGCATCTCCACCCTTGAATATGAGCTCATCTTGACCGTACAACATGGTTCAATCATATTCTGCCATGTGGCAGCCCTTCAAGCCTTCAATTTTCTTATACTAGAAAACTGCGGTGACCTTGAAAACTGGACTTTGTACTCTTTGACCCTCCAAATAGGCTTTGATGAAGATGAAACATTGTAGGACTATGTTTCCAAAGATCTCCTTCAGGAATATGCAGAAAAAACTCCCATCTGAATCTCCCTTGTACAAGTTTGACTACATTTGGAAGCTTGCAAGGTGGCATTAAGGTGTCTAGGAAGCTCTGATAGCCTTGAAAATTTGTACAAATATGTAGCCACATATGATCTTTATACATGCCAAACCATATGGCTAACATAAATTTCTATACAAGAATTTGTAGGGTCAAACTAGAAAAATTACATTTTTACAAAATGAACATAGCATATCAATGTGCTACAAAATCCATTTTCTGCTGAAATTTGGGCTATAGACTGCCTTTGACAATCTTTACAAGTATATGGATTTTCATCTAATTTGGTGACAATGAAATTTTTGCCCTAATTTCCCAACTTTGACCAGCTTTGACCGCTACCATGGACTTTCTTGATTTCTTTGAAACTTTGTATGTGACCTTCCTTTGACATCCTTGATGCATCCTGGACTTCTCAGGGAATTTCGGCTGCCTTCACCAAATATGTTTTTTGTAGGCCTTCACAAGTGAGAGAGGAGAGCAAATCTCGACGACATTCGCCCCCACTAAACCTGCGATTCCTCTGGAAGCGCCACTCTAGCATCAGTGAAAAACAAAATGTTCCAGGCATCAAATTCTTTTATAGGCAACATAAGAAAGATGGAAGGAAAATTGATTATATGCATGAATAAGTAGGTAACGTGACATGAAGCAAAATTTGCATGAAAGAAATAATTGAAACAGGAAACATGAATATGCATGAACAAATAGGCAACATATATGCAAATGAACAAGCAACATTGGCAACAAAAAAGAAAAAAAAACAAGCATCAATATGAAGTGGAAGTGGTTGTATTGAGTCGTTTTAAGCATCAGTTCCTCTCATCTTGAAGAAAATTTTGTACCTTTTTCATAAAGCAATCTACCTTAAATATGATTATAAACAAAGATTTAGGATTTTCAAGAGACATCTTTCATCTTTAGCTTATTTTAGATCAACTCCTTTCCTACATAAATATGAAAATGCTCTTTCTCTAATAACATGCAAGGAAATCTAACTAAACTCCACTAATGCATAAATCTGCTTATATAGCCCGTGATTTATTCTACTATGCCTCTTTATCCTCCTTTGGCTTGCTTTTTTTTTTTTTTTTTTTTTCGATGATGATGATGATTCGGCAACTTTATGGTTACGATCACTTTTTTGGGGTGGAAGAAAGTGTAAACTTCTTGGTAACATGTAGTGTTTTTTTATTTTTTTTTTGACGAGGAAAAATTAAACCCCGATACAAGGTACAACCATTTTTGATGACGGAGAACAGTCGTTTAAACTCCGATACAAGTGCTGTGAGATGGACTAAGGATGTAGAAACATGCAATAGCAGGAGCTAGGATTTCAACAATTATGCTTTCGATATAGGATACATATGCATGTTTATATATGAAAGTCTGGTCACCAAAATAAACCTCCAAATCTACATGCCCTATCTTTCCACAATCCTAGATTATAAACAATTTCTTGGTAGATAAGTTACTACTTAAGATAAAATTTTACACAAGTAGAGAAATCATCATTTGCCTTTTTTGACTCAAGTGATGTGGATATGCAATGCAATGCAAAGACTGAAAAAAAACATGCATGAAACAAGCATGGAAAAAAAATAGAATGAACTTGAAAAAAAACAAAGCAACATGAACTTGAAAATTAATGATATATATATATATTTTTTTATAACATGGATACTCCTGGTTATGAATCGGCCTCATTGTTGTCATCTTCTTCAATGTCCTCATCCAAAATGTACTCGTCATTATCACGCTTCTTGAATAACTTTATCGTTTTACCTGCAATCAAACTTTTTAGTGCAACACCATTTAATTCACAAAGAGCATACGTACCATTGTTGTTGACTTTTGATACTATGTATGGCCCAAACCACCGTTGAGTGAGCTTTTTGCGTGCATCATATTGAGAGTCAAATGTACTATCATAAATGAGCACCCAATCTCCTACTTCAATTGGCTTAGGACGCAATCGATGAGTTTTATCAAAATAATGCTTGTTCTTCATTCTAGATTCTCTTAATTTTTCAACAGCATCATCAAGTCTTAATTTACCTTGTTCTAACTGTTTAATACGCAAACTCAAAAAATCATCAGTAGACATGTTTTCAGACCAAGGAAAATTTGACCATGCAGAAATATGAGACTGAATTGGAAACAATGGTTTTTGACAGTACATGAGTTCAGCAGGCATATATCCAGTAGTACGTGTGCATGTCATTCTATCTGCCCAAAGTGCAAAAGGTAAGAATTTAGGCCATTGTTTGATGTCACCATTACATGCTTTAGATATGGCTTTCACAATAGGTGGATGCCCTCTCTCTATTTTACCATTGGCCTCTGGGTTATATGCAGTAGTGAGAGACAAACGAATACCGTGACGCTCAAAGAACTCTTTAGCTTCTCTCGCATTTAACTCTCCACGATCGGCAACTACTTTCTCTATGTACCCAAAGCGACTTATGACATCTTCAAGCAAGAATTTGCAAACATTGTAAGTGGTCTTAGATCGTAGTGCACGTCCCTCTACATGATTAGTTAAGTCTTCTCTTGCAAGTACAATGTAACGCATTTTGTCGATACCTTTAGGCATAGTTACAAGATCTACTACCCACTTGTAGTGAATACAAGGTGGATAAGTAGGATGCAACGGATCTCTATGTTTGACTGATGAATGAAGTTGACAAGTAGAACATGTAGAAACATAGCTACTAATGTCAACATACATCCTAGGCCAATAATAGGTACTTCTAATTTTTTCATATGTTCCAAAAAATCCTTTATGACCGGCCCATAATGTCTCATGCATTTCCTTCATTACTTGCAATTGAAGACCTCTTTTTCCTAGGACTCGTTGTGGATTCTTAACCTTACCCTTAGCATGTCTCCAAAGATAACCATTACATAGGAAAAAGTTATAAGCTCGTTTCCTAATGTTACGGAATCTATTCGTAGTCCAGCTAGGTAATGGTTGTAGTGTACTCAGATACTTTCCTATGTCTCTCCATTCATCTTCGTACTCAGACTCATGAAATTTCTCATACTCATATATATATATGGAACATAGTCAACTAAATTCACATTCTTTATTAGATCACTTTCAAGATCATCATCAAATCTAGCTCTCGATAACATATCAGCAACTGAGTTTGACTTACCTGAAATATGAACTAACTCAGGATTTATGAACTTAATATATGAGATCCATCTAAGCATGGCTATATCAGGAGATGAACAATTGGCTATCATTCCAATGAGAGGCAAACAATCAGTCTCAACTTTGACATTTGCACCAATGAAATATTCTTTGTCTGTTTTCAAAGCTGTTACCATACCCCATAGTTCTCGTTTGATCTGTGGATATTTTCGTTGTGTTTCATGTAGAATTTTGGCACCAAACATAATTGCATATCTATTCCCTTCACTATCATCTTGACTTATGACCCAACCTATACCAATAGGACTAGTATCAACAGTCAATATAATAGGTTTGTTAGCAGAATAGTCTACACGCTTAAGGATGGGAGCTTCAAGCAATAATTTCTTCAATTTACGCATAGCTTGAGTATGTTTGTCAGTCCAAATAAATTTTCGTTTCTTCCTCAACAAGTCATAAAGACAATCAGCAACATGAGCAAAGTGTGGGATCCAAATAACATAAAAGATACAAGCACCAAGAAATCTACGTACCTCACTCACATTGTTACATGTTTCAGAAATCTTGCTAATGGCATCAACTTTTTGTGGGTATGGCTTTCGACCATAATGGCCACATAAATGTCCAACAATAAGCACCTCGTTGACACCAAAAACAGATTTCTCTATGGAAAATGTGAGACCTACCTCTTCAAATCGTTGAAATATTCTTTCACAATAAGAGATATGGTCAAGAACAAATTTACGACATCCAGATGAATCTAAAGTAATGTCCTTTACACGTTCCTCACTCCCTTTAATTGGAATATCATCAATGAATGGCATAGTTATATGAGGGATAAAATCATGTAAGACCATATTCATAGCACTCATCATATGAGCCACAGAATTAGTCGCTCCTTGAGGTAAAGTACACATTCGCACTAAGCCTAAAGGAGTTTTCATTGTGGTTATGTCACGACTATCAATTGCTAACTGGAATTGGTCATATCCAGAATATAAATCACCCATTGAATAGATAGAATGTCCTGAAAATGATTCAGCAAACTCATCTACAATGGGTCCTGTTCCTACATTCCTTATGGTGACTTTATTGACGGGTTGGAGATCTTGAATAAAACGTAGTTTCCCATTCTTTTTAGGCACAGTGAACCATCTGTTTGAGTAAGGTGCAAAAGATGGCTCTAAAATTCTCATGTTTATCTTCTCCTTAAGTAGTTTCATTAGCTCAGGTAAGTGAGCCTTTGGAACAGGTATAGGACGAAGATTCCATGGAATATGTGGAATAGTAAAGATTATCATGGGTGCAACTAGCTTAGGATCTACACAACCAATCTCATGAGGATACATAGTAAAGGCTTTTCCATGGCTCCGTATAACTCTCTCAAATTTATCTCTCTCTGCTGGCAAAAGAAAGTCATCATCTCTACCAATTTTCACCTATTTGATTGTCTCATCCGTGAATGTATGTCCTATGTTTTTCTTATCCCGAAGAATTGGATCATTTTTCACATCAATAATTTTTTTCATTACTTCCTTGAGGTAATGGTTGAGCTATGGGTTTGATTTTTTTGTCTACAGTTTTGTACTTTGTTTCAACCAAGGCATCATGTGTTTGGTTAAATTTTGAGCACTTGTCAACATTGAGAGCATACTCTTGGATTAGAGCATACTCATCAAGGGAAGAAAGAAGAATAATATGGGAATTAGAATTTTGTTGAAGACATAACTCTAACTCCTCAAGAGTAGAGAAACAATGAGATGTTTCAATCACATGCTCAATGTTCTCATCATGTTCCATGATTTTGTTATTTTTATAATTTTTTTGGGTTTTTTGGATAAAAGACTTGGACAATTGACTCTTATGAAGAAAATCTAATCTAGAATGTGGAAAACAAAGTGACAAACTATTGTACATGTTGGTTGGATGCGAGATGTCAAACCAATATCCACTGTTGTCCCGCTCAACAATGGATTCTATCCGAAATTTTGATCATATGTAGCTCCAAACATGAATCGAGGTGCACAATCACTACAAGCATGCTCATGACCCTGAGTAACAATAGGTTTCTTTCTAATTGACAATCGATTCCTAGGATGATTCACTCCTACTGTCATGACTTGAAGTGATTGCATTCCATCCTTAGACTTAAATCTAGCATAGGTAGACCCATCATCCATGGCTTTAGTTTCCATACGACTCTCACAAATAAAGGGTTGACCTAAGAGAACTTCATAGGAGCAATTATCTTGAATAAAAAAGTGAAACTCTTCTGTGATTCCTCCTATGGATATGGGCACACTAGCACAAGCTCCATACAGGGTACCTACACCATTATCTGCAGTTCTCATACGCCATCCACAATCTTTATCTATGGGCCATCGAAACTTATCATAGACTTCGTGTTTGTCTCTTCGTGTTGTATGCTCATCATGGTGTTGACCATTGGCTCATCTTCCATTGTTGATGGATGTCCTTGTTCATGGTTCACTGATAAGATAATGGAGTGCATGGTCCTGTTTCTTCTTCTCTCTCTCTCTCTTCCTTTTTTTTTTTTGGTTGAACAATGTCACAAACAAGAGGACAATGGTTAGTAGCAATAAAATATTTTACATATGTCAAGTGTGTCTCATGTGCCTGGGATTCTCAATTGTGTCTATGCACGACCATGTAATGTGGCCCAATATTGATGCATACTTTGGAAATGCATGACCTGAATGGTGCAAAAGACAAGGTTATGCCAAAGGCACATGGTTGTTGCACGTCAAGGCTTTCAATGTTGTGGGTGGATGTTGACGTATTCTTTGTTGTAGGTAGTCAATGGATCTTGAAATGATGTGTTCAATCGATGGTTAAATGACGACTGACCATTCCTCCCTTTAGGGATCCATTGGACAATGGTGTTTGGCTGCAAACATATCACTTTTTGACTCTTCTTCTTTGGATGTTTACTTATCTTTTGTATCCCACGTGGTTGGCTTTTTGGTTCTATGAATGGTAGTGGCCAATAGATAGTGTCTAAACTTCTCTATGGCATATACCATGCCTAAGCCTTCTCTCTCAGTTGTTGTATAATTTCGTTTTGCTGCGTTTAGTTGTCTACTGGCATTGGATGCATCTACATGGACGTGGAATGGTTTAGTCCAATCAAGAGTGGTCAACATTGGTGCTGTGCACAAACTTCTCTTCATCTCATTGAAGGAATTTTCACATTCGTCGTTCCACTCGAAATTTGTCAACAAGCCATAAAGAGGCTTAGCTATAATTGCATACATGTGAATAAACCTACGGTAATATCCACAATGCCCCATAAAGGCTTGTACCTATTTAACATTCCTTGGCCTCGGTAGCTCCACTATGGCTCATACTTTATCCTCATGTGTAGATATTCCATTCTTAGAAACAATATGACCTAAGATTTTACCTGGTCGTACCATGAACACACTTTTCTGGGTTTAAACAGACTCGATATTCTCTGCACTTGTTGAAGATCTATCTGAGCTCAGGGATGTGATATCTTCTTTCTTGGGAATGAGCACATAAATCATCCACATATACTTCTAAGCTCTTTCGCAAGAACTCTTTGAAGACATGGCACATGAGCCTTTGGAATGTTGCAGGTGCATTGGTGAGTCCAAATGACATCACACAAAATGCAAAGATTCCCCATTCTGTGGCAAAGGCCATTTTGTGTTGATCTTTTGGGGCAATGGTACTTGGTTGTATCCTAAAAATCCATCAATAAAGCTATACACTTCCTTGCCTGCAACATGCTCCAATAAATGTTCAGTGATTGGAAGCGAATAACTATCTCTTATCGTGGTGGCATTAACTTTTTTAAGGTTAATACATACACACAACTTTCCATTCTTCTTGGGCACCACAACAATGGGGGACACCCATTCCATATGCTCAATCTCATAGATAAATCCAGCTTCAATCAGTCTGTCAATTTCTTCTTTTATTTTGGCTTCATAAGTGTCATTATATGTGTAGGGCTTATGTTTGGTGGGCTTTGCATCAACTATCATGGGAATCGTATGAGAGCATATTTTCTAATCTACCCCCTTCAGGTCTTGATAGGTCCAAGAAAACACGTCCCTATATTCCCTTAATAAGGCTACAAGCTCCATTTCCACTTCGGCACTTAGGTCTTCTCCTATGTACGTACATTGCTCTGTGTTCCCTTCAATGGTTACAACAATTTTTTTGGTCTTTTCTTTGTTATCATATGCTTCTCCTGTAATTACCTCTCTCTTAGCCATTCGTACCAAAATTTTCCGGTCTTCAACTTCATATTTCTTGAAATTCTCTAGTACTTCAAACAATCATTCCTCCTCTTCTTGATTCACTAGTTTTCTTTTCTTCTTCTTTTGACCACACTCACTTCCATCGTTTGAGTTTACAGCTTTGATGCTTGTGAGAGGTTCTTCTTCTTTTTGTGTAAATACTCCTATGTCTTCTAGATAGTTCTCCTCTGAAATAAGTCAACTATCCATCACAATGGACTCTAGATCATCATTATTCTCTTCTTCTTGTACAAACTCACTAGGGCCACATTCTTCTAGCAAGGGCTGACACATGAACATTGAAATATCATAACCCTCCTCATCACAATGAGGTGTCCACTGTTCTTCATTGGCAGCAATATGCATGGTGGCTAAGATTTCTGCCCAACCATGAGGCTCAAATTCCTCATTTGGAAAGATCATCGGTGTGTAGGCTGGGTCTTTAACTGGTCTTCCTCCTTGAGAAGTTCCTTCTTCTCTTGCTTTTTTCCGTTTTTCCTCTTCCTTTGCGACCTTGCACATCCACAAATGAGTATCTTCATGCATCCAAGATGTCGCTGATGAACTTTTAGAATGCATAGAGATTGAATCCTCTTGCTCCTTGTGGATCGGATTCCACTATAAGGGTGGTACATCTCTGAAGGTGTAATCCTTCGAGTTGACCTTGGTTGTTACCCCCAAGTGCTGCAAGTATAAGGAGTTGGTTCCCCAATCCTGTACTATTTGCAATTGCCATAGGAAGGCTCTTCCTAGGATCATTTCATAGGTATTAATTTTACCAAAGTCACATATAGCAAAGGTGTGTTCAAACTCTACACCACAAGTGGTTAGAGTTATCCCTTCTAGAAATCCTAAAGGTCTTTCCACATGGCCGTCAACCATGTGAAGCTTCATTCTAGTTGGTCTTAATGCAAGTTTACCCCATTGCTTCCACAAGGAGGTGGTCACAATAACAACACCACCTGAATCTACGATCGCTTTTGTTGTGTAACCTTAGTAGGTGATCGAGAGATAAGTATTAACTTCTTCACCTTCGCTCATGTCCCCTATTTTGTCTAGAGGTATCTCTCAAACTTTTTGCTTAGAGCCTACTTTTGAGATCTTGGAAACAAGTTCTGGAACTTGGTTTGCCACATGATTCCATAACTTAGGTTTTACTTTGAGAAGCTCTTCTAAAGTGAGATGAAACTGAACCTTAGTGTTCTTCATGACTTCAATGTTTCTTGGAACCACCGAGTCTTCGTTTTTATCAATATTGTGGGAGCTTTGATCTGGAGAGATTCAGATTCCCATGGGCCTGTGAACTATGGCAACTCTTGTAAAGAATTAGATTCAAATTCTAACCTTTCTTCTGTACTTGGTCTCCATAAATATATGGAATGTCTTGTGGAAATTGATCATGAAGGTCATCAATCTCAAGAATAGGGGGGGGGGACATCCTTCTCCTTGGCCCATTTCTCTTCTTGTATTTCCCACAAGAACTTTTGAGCGTGCTGTTGAATTGAAAGAGGTTCTCCATCACCTATGGACTCAGGCACATAGAATTTCTTTGGTGGTGAGATTTCTCTTTCAACAGTTGGTTGAGCCTATGGAGGAAAAAAAACTTGCGCTTTATTTACCAACTACTCTAATCTATCTAGTAAGCCTTGGAAGTGCGAACCCATTGTGATAGAATTTTTTTGATTGATCAATTGATTGGCCTCGAACATAGCTTGAGCTAGTTCCACCATCTTTATGCACATTTTTGTTCATTCAATATCTAAATCTGCTCTAGGGTAGCTCTTGTCTAGGTTTGTAGGTGTTGGCCCTTCTTGAAGTCGAGCCTAGTATGCCTTGAACATCATGTCCAAGTCTTGTGGGGTTGGGTCTACAAGAACAAATCTTGGTTGTGGTCTATTTACAATGGTTGGTGATTGGGGATGAGGTGGTGTGGATGGAGTTTTGACATGCGAGGGGTTTTGAGAGGCAATATCTTCTATTTTTGTTTTTGCATCTTTCAACTCTATTTTGGATAACTTTTTGGCCCAGTTACGATTGGCCTTCTCTCTAGTATCCTTCCATGTTCTCGTTTTTCTCTTACTAAGCTCTCCTGACTCACTTGGCTCTGATTGCTCAACTGGTTTAGCTTGTTGTAAGGCTTGTGCCCTAGTAACTGCATGTATAGGAGCCACATTATTGCTACTAGAACTTGAATCCCCTACTAAGCCTACTACATTAACGGGTGTAACCTTTGGTGCACTAGAGGGATTCCTGGGACAATCTCTCGGGAGTTGTTCTTTGCCACACTCAAAACAAAAGCCTTGTATTGTGATGTTCTACCCTTGTCTTGAAGTTAGTGGGTGGGGACATTCACAAATGACATGGTGGCCCTGATATCTAGAACATGGTCCTCTAGGGGCGTGTGGTCCCGTTTGTTTCACTTGGGGCTTGGGGTTAAGATTCGTATACATGAGATTAGCATATTCTGGTCCATAAGGGTTTTCATGTCCCTCATAATCGTAGTATTACTTCCTATAGCTTTAGTCATATTCCATCAGGCTTGACTCATAATAGTATGACTCTCCTTGGGTCTGATCAAAACCTTGATTTGCTATTTCGAAACTAGTCAAAGGTGTCATTGGTACTAGGGTTTTTTCTAGGTTTTCTTCTAGTTGGGCGTACTTTACTGGAACTACATCCTGTGAGTGGGGTGGTTATTTTCCTAGTACAGGTTGAGGTTGGCAATATCCTCCATGTTCATATGGACTAGTTGCTCCTTGTGGTCCTGGATATGGGTTATACCTAAGAAGTTCCCCGCCTTGCTCCCTAGGAGGGTATCTATGTGGCTATCTATTAAATGGATAGTTTTTGGTGTTGTAGTTGGTGTACTTCTGCTCACAGTAAGAGTACATGTTAGGCCCTTGATTTGGTTTTCTATTGTAAAGGTAAGGTTGTAATAACCCTAATCCTTTTCTTGTGCACACATGAGATGGATGATCTCCACCACAAAGTGTGCAACGTCTTAACATTGGCACTTTCAAGGGGGGGTTCTAATAGTTCCTTTGTCCTTGTACTCCCAATTTCTTGGCCACTAAATCTGCCAATTCCTCCACATTACTCAAACTAGAAGTCTCATTGTTCCTTGTATCCTCTGATTTGATAGAATTTTGTGTGGTTTTGAGATCCTCAGCTAACTTGTCTTCCAAATCTATGCACTCTTGAAGACACTCACTCAGGGTTTGCAACCGTTTTATGTATACTAGGATTCTCAATGTTCTGTTGGTTAGATCTTCTAAAAATAGGGATATTGTTGGAGTTATACGTCTACGAAAGCACGTGAACAACAAAAGGAAGAAGAAGAAGCTTGGAGCACAACACACAATACTGAATGTATTACTAGAGAATGTACAAAGATAAGTATCCCATTAGGGAAATATGCATATATACAAGCCGAGGGAAAAAAACCTCCTAAAGAGGGAAAAAAGTGCCCCGGCAGTCCTAGTGTGTTCACACACATCACTACCTAAATATATCAACGAATCCCCCCCGGGAGTGATGCAATGAACAAGGAGCTAACACTCATGTATAAGGAAGTGCCAAGCTATGTGGAAATCGCTCCACAAAAGGAAGTAAGCCCAAAGCTTTGCGGAAAGCTTCAAACTACTCCCTAGGCAGAGCCTTTGTGAAAAGGTTTGCAATGTTCTCCTGCGTGGGCACATATGCCAAGTTGATCTCCCCAGCAGAGAACCTCTCCCTGACATAGTGATAATGCACCTCAATATGCTTAGTGCGAACATGGAACACAAGGTTCCTCGCAATTGCCAATGCGCTCTGACTGTCAGTGAAGATGGTGGTGGTAGAAGTTTGACCAACACCCAAATCAACCATAAGGAGTCTAAGCCACACACACACTCAACAATTGCTGTGGAAGCTGCCCTATACTCAGCCTCACAACTGGAAGTGGCCACAGTAGGCTGCTTCTTGCTCAACCAAGATATACATGAGCTACCAAGCATGAAGAAAAAGCCACTAGTGGACACACAAGTGTCATAGCAACCAGCCCAATCAGAGGCAGAAAAAGCATGCAAATCTGGCGGTAGTGATCCCCCCTTGGGATAAAACAATCCAAGTATCTGAGTACCACTCAAATAGCCAAAGATGCGCTTAACTCCCTGCCAATGCTTGATTCTTGGGCAATGCATAAACTTGCTCATTTGTGAGACAATAAACTGAACATCTGGCTAAGTAATGCATAAGTAAATCAAGCATCCAACAACCTGCTGATAGAGAACAACATCAAATGCATCTGACGCATCATGAAGACTCAATCGTAAACCTGTCTCCATAGGAGTGGCAATAGGCTTACAACCTTCAAGGTCAAAACGCTGCAATAATGTGTCAATATATTTCGTTTGACACAAAGCCATTCCATCATCAACTAGCATAAACTGAATGCCCAAATAGTGATGCAAATGCCCCAAATCAGACATCTCAAACGAGGCATGCAAATCAGCCTTAAAATCAGCAGTATGCTTCTCAATAGGACCAGTGAGCAGTATGCCATCAACATAGACAACAATGATCAGAAGCACATCATTAGCATGCTTAACATATAAGGTGCTTTCAGTTGGACTATTCTCAAAACCATGTGCAATCAGATAGGCATGTATCTTCTCATGCCAAGCACGTGGTGCTTGCTTTAAACCATATAATGCCTTCTTTAACCTGCACACCTGGTTTTCATGCCCTTTCTGCACAAAGCCACGGGGCTGAAAAACATACACTTCTTCATGCAAGTCACCATTCAAAAATGTTGTTTTAATGTCCAACTGATGTACATTCCAACCATGATGAGCTGCAAGTGCACAAATGCTCCGAATAGTAGTCATACGGCATGTAGGTGCAAAGGTCTCATCAAAATCAATGCCTCTTTATTGTGCATAACCCTTTGCAACAAGCCTAGCCTTATACCTGTCAACTGTACCATCCGGTTTACGCTTCAGCTTGTATACCCACTTAGTGCCACTGGCCTTCTTGCCTGGAGGCAAGTCACATAAAGACCAAGTACCATTCTTCATTATAGCATCATATTCAGATTGCATAGCAGCCATCCAATTTTCTAAATTTTGTGCTTCATCAAACAAAACATGCTCATTCTCATCACAGAGATTAGATGCAGCCATAGCATAGCAATATGATGCAAAAGAGGCACTATGAGAGCCTGAACGAGTACGATATGATAGAGGTGCATCTAATTTGCTATCATGCAAAGTCTGCACTAGCCGTTTTGGCATAGTTTTTGCCTACTCAATATCAACTCTCTCATCAACTAGTGAATCATGTAAATCTGCATCAGAAATGGAATGATCTACATCATCACATGAAACCTGCAAAGGTTGAGAAGTTGCCTCATTGGGACCAACACTAGACTGTCCATCTGTAAAAAGAGGCAGCGAAGTATCATACAGGTCTTTGTAGCTAATAGATGTCTCCTTAGTACATGAAAGCAATGGCTGAATAGCATCTTCCACAAAAACAACATCACAGCTAACTAGAATGCGTTTAGCCTGTGGATGATATAGACGATAGCCTTTACTTTCAAAACTACACCCAATAAAAATACATTTTACTACTTTATCATCCAATTTTCTGCAATGTTGTTCATGCACTAATGCATATGCCAAACAACCAAAAACACGCAGATGAGCAATAGATGGCTTGCGATCATGCCAAGCCTCATATGGAGTGATAGACTACAACGCTTTAGTGGGACACTTTTTCGGTACATATGCTGCACACATGACAGCCTCAAGCCAGAAACTATGTGGTAAAGCCTGAGTCTTGACCATACACCTCGCCATCTCCATGAGTAACCTGCTCTTTCGTTCAACAACTCCATTCTGTTGAGGTGTATACGACACTGTACACTGGTGTTCTATCCCACGTTCAACCAGAAATGCATTAAAATCAAAAGACATATATTCCCCCCTCGATCAGAACGGAGGGTGCCCATTTTACATGCTGACAGATTTTCAGCCAAAACCAAAAACTATTTGAAGCACATGAACACTTCGGACTTTGCCTTCAATGGATATACCCATGCATGCCTAGAAAAATCATGGATGAAAGTCACGAAGTAAAGATAATTCCCAAAAGAAGGTGTCTGCATAGGACCACAGACACCACTATGTACAATCTGCAATTTCTGAGTAGCCTGAACTGAACCATCTTTTGGAAAGGACGAACGCTACATTTTGCCCAAAATACAGCCTTCACAAACATGTTTTCCAGGTGCCTCAAGTTTGGGCAAAGAGGACACCATTTCAGATTTTTGTAGGCATAGCAAACTAGCAAAATTTAGATGACCCAAGCGTGCATGCCAAAGCTTTGCATCTGACATAGCCTGAGAATCATTTACCGCACATGCCAAATCATTTACATATCTTTCATAGTCTATGAGCTTATACAACCCACGACATAAAATGCCAGAAGCAATAATCACATTGCCATTTGACAGATCATGTGAGAGATCCCAATTAACTACCTACCACTCTCCTCCCAACCTTAAATAGCCCTTGCCCTTGGCACCTCTAGAATCTTCTCTAAGGTCCAAACACTCCTCATATGGCCACTCTGAGGAGATGGAATAACCTCGAAGATCCGTGCTAGAGCCTTGGCTCCCCCGAGCTCTGGTCCTTGACACGGCTAGGGTCCTCGACCAAATGAAGGTAGACCAATGGTAGACCATGAAGGTCTAAATAAATCTAACACTCTCTCCCCTCCTAGAGATCACTGTCCTCAGTGATCAAGGAAGGAAAGTGTTTGCGAATCAGAGCTTCTGATTCCCAAGTAGCATCTGTGAGTGGACGGCTAGTCCATGCTACTAAATACTCTAGTATGGAGCGATTTCTCAACTTCTGCTCCTTCTTATCAAGAACCTGAAATGGAACATCTAGCTGAGATGCTCTATTTTCTAAAGCAACTAAACCATCTACACAATTCTCATCTCGAGAAATGTATGGTCTCAACTTGCTAACATGGAAAACTGGGTGAACTTTACAACTTTCTGGCAATTGCAATTTATATGCGGCATCACTAATCTTCTTGATTACTGTCCAAGGTCCACAAAATCTAGGGGATAACTTGGGTTTCTGACCCACTGTCAATGATGAACCAAATGGGACCTGTAAAAACACACGATCTCCCTCTTGAAATGTTCGTGGTGTTCGATGTCGATCTACAAATGCTTTCATTCTTTCAGCAGCTTGCTGGAGATTGAACTGAGCTATTTTTAAGTTAGCTTGCATATCTGTCAAAAACTGTGAAGCACTCGGAGATTTCGTAGGTAATCCAATGGTAGCTGGACTATGTGGAATAAATCCATAGATGACCTCAAAAGGTGCAAGCCTAGTAGTCTTGTGCTTCCAACTATTATAAGCAAATTCAACTAATGGGAGAAAACTATCCCAATCTGTTTGCTTTTCTAAAACATATGCACGTAGCATATCTTCCAGTATCTGATTAACTCTTTTGGTCTGACCGTCTGTCTATGGATGCTCTCCACTACTCATCTTGAGTTGAACTTGAAGCTTGTGAACACGTGTTTCCAAAAATTTCCTGTAAACCTGGGATCCCTGTCTGAAACTATAGATCTAGGTAGACCATGCAGTCTAAAAATATTCTGAATAAATAGTTCCGTGACTTGCGGAGCCTCCACTGATTCCTTTGTAGGAATAAAGTGTGCCATTTGGCTCAAACGATCAACCACTACAAGAATAGCATTCTTCTGTCGTGGTGTTCTAGGTAAACCCATTATGAAGTCCATGGAAATACTATCCCAACAATACTGTGGTATCTCCAATGGCTGTAGCAGACCTGGAGAACTAATTCTCTCTACTTTATTCACCTGACATTTAAAACACTAACTTACATAATTGTTTACATCTCTGACCATCTTTGGCCACCAAAAGGTACGTCTGATCAACTGCAAAGTTTTCTCAATACCAGGATGTCCTGCACAAGGTACATCATGGTTCTCGAAAATAACCTTTTCTAAACTTCCCTTCTTGGGGATTAGGCATATAGATAGTGTCTCCAAATCTTCAAAGCATGAACTATTGCATATAATTCTTGTTCATGGACAGGCCAGTTTCTCTGAGCTGGAGAAAGTTTCTTACTTTCAAAAGCTACTGGTCTGCCATCTTGAATCAAAACTGCACCAACTACGATGCCACTAGCATCGGTTTCTATTTCAAAAGGCTTTTGGGGATCTACCACCAATAAAATTGGGGAACTTGAAACTGCTTGTTTCATTGTGTCAAAAGCTTTCTGTTGTGCACTAGTCCATACAAACTTCTGATTATTTTGTAATAAATACGTCAATGGCGTAGATATGTGTGAATAGCTGGCAATGAATTTCCTATAGAAGCCTGATAATCCTAAGAATGATCGCAACTGGCGCTCATTCTGAGGAATCGGCCAACCAAGGATCACAAAAACTTTCCGTGGATCCATTCTAATTCCTTCTGCAGAAATTATATGTCCTAAGTACTCAACCTCAGATAAACATAGCTGTGTCTTCTCTGGATTGACGTACAAAGTATTGTCATCCAACATTTGAAATACTGTACCCAAATGACATTCATGTTCTTCCAAACTTTTACTATAAACCAACAGATCATCTACAAAATCAACCACAAATTGACCAATAAAAGGACGAAAAATATCATTCATGAGCATCATAAAGGTAGCTGGTGCATTAGTTAAACCAAAAGGCATTACAAGATACTCATAATGACCAAATCTAATATGAAAAGCTGTTTTATGTACATCATCGTCCTTGACTCTTATTTGATGGTAACCACTTTTTAAGTCTATTTACTATATACAATAGCACCTCCTAGTGCATCCAAAATGTCATCAATGCGAGGCATCGGATATCTGTGTTTTATTGTAACTTTATTTAGTGCTCTAAAGTCTATACACATCCTAAAAGATCCACCCTTTTTGCAAACCAAAAGCAATGGGGCTGCAAAAGGTGAATAACTAGATCTGATAAGTCCTTTGTCAAGATACTCCTCGACAGTATGACGTACTTCTGCCTTCTCTTGCAGACTCATTCGATACGGCTCTCTGGCCAGTGGATGAGCTCCTGATACCAGCTCAATCCTATGCTCCACTTTTTTGCGAGGTGGAATACCTGAAGGTAACTCTGAAAGAAACAAGTGGTGGAATTCAATTTTCATTCTAGAAGCTAGCTGAGCCTCCAGACTAGTTTGAATCTGTAAATTTAACAACTCTTTATGCTCAAAATACAAGAAATACAAATACTTACACTCTGCTTTTACCATCGCAGAGGTAGATGCTCGTTCCGGCTCTCCACGGATGATAATGCGGCGACCATTATGATTGAACTGATATATGTGGGTCTGAAAATCAATAGTTGGCTTCTTACTTGCATGCCACTGTTTACTGAGGACGAGATCAAATCTAGCCAACCTGGCGATCTCAAAATCTAGCTCATCTCTATAAGTCTGTATCTAGACTGGTAATCCAACAACTCGTCGATCCCAGATCTCAGATCCCTTCCCATCTGCTAACTCTACCCTGTAGGTGTATGCAGATGGAGTAGTCTTCAACTTTAGTTTCTTGACTAAGGAAGAGTTAATCAGATTATGTGTGGATCCTGTATCAAATAGAACTTTAACGAGATGTCCATGAACTTCCCCACTCATGACAACCAACTCGGTGTCTGGAAACTGATACCCTTTCTGAGCAACTGGGGATAACACCACATCCGGAACATTCTTAACCTTCTTAGTCACTGTTATATTTAAGATGGGTTGTTTATCTTTAGATGGAGGATCCATCTCAGTGTCTGTAGCTAGAAGATCAAAATTTGAAGGAGATGATGGAGTGGATGGCGAGGACTGCTGCCTCTCCACCACCATCACTGCAGATATCTTTTTTTTCTTCTTAGGACACATCCTGTAAGGATGCCGACCTAGGCATTCATAACAAAGACCCTCACGACGAGCCTTTTCTTTCTGTTGCTGAGTCAAACTGGATCTCTGAAAAGCTCTATCTGCCATGGATGCGGTTACTTTCCTCTTCCCACGACTCGAAGTCTGAATGATGTTCATCTGTTTGTTAGATGCTAGAACTGAAACTATAGGCTTCTTGAACCTTGTCCAAGTATTCTTTTGTCCAGAAGGCTGCAATCGAGAGTGTCGCCCATCCTCCAACACCAAAGCAAGTTCTACTGCCTCATTTAGGGTGTGGCAGCGCTCCTTGCGCACAAGTGGACGTAATGTCTCCCTAAGCCCAAGAACAAATTTATGCACCTGAAGAAAATCAGGCACCTGATATGGAATCTTCAACAAGATTTCCCTATATTTGTCTGCATACTCTTGCACTGAAAGTTGTCTCTGCTGTAGGAAAAACCATGTATCTAGAGCCCTAGTACGCTCATCTGGAGGAACAAAATTATTATAAAATATAACTTTAAAGTCTGCCCAAGTGGCGGGTTCTATCTTATCCTGCTCTATTTTCCTCCACCACCGATGAGCAACATCCATCAAACTATAAGTGGCATGCTGAATTTTTTGTTTTTCATCCTCAATATTACAAAGTCGAAAACACTGTTCCCACTTACTTATCCACTGCTCCACCGCATCTGCCGTCCTGGCACTAACTTGTCCATGGTACTTCGGTGGGTTTAAATCTTTCACTTGCCATCTAACATCTCTACCAGAAGAAGCCCCCACATCTGTCAATGGTATTTGTGAACTAGATGGTTCAACAGATGGAACTTCCACCTGCATAGGTGTGTCAATGGGTGGCACCTCTGGTTTGTTAATTGCTTGGAGGATCTTCTGAAGGGTATCCTCCATGCCTCTAACTTTAGCATTGAGATTTGTAATCTCCGTAGTATAAGGTCGCTCAAGCTCGACCTCTTCCATGGGAGTCACAACCTCATCGGGATTCATTCTCTTGATTGCAACAATCGATAGTTAGTGATAGCTTTTGATTCCTCTGCTACACACGATTCGAGGCAGTCCTTCTCACTCTACACACGCGCGTGAACTGCTCCCCTTCTTCTTTCGCGAGCTCCACGAAAATTTCTTACTAAAAACTCCTTCCAAGAAGATGATGAGATGGCTTATTCTCCAAGACTTTCCCCTTTCTCACTCAAGCTCTGATACCAAATGAGAGATCCCAATTAGCTACCTGCCACTCTCCTCCCAACCTTAAATAGCCCTTGCCCTTGGCACCTCTAGAATCTTCTCTAAGGTCCAAACACTCCTCATATGGCCACTCTGAGGAGATGGAATAACCTCGAAGATCCGTGCTAGAGCCTTGGCTCCCCCGAGCTCTGGTCCTTGACCCGGCTAGGGTCCTCGACCAAATGCAGGTAGACCAATGGTAGACCATGGAGGTCATATAAATCTAACATCATGAATTGTACACCTATCATCAACAAGTTTCACAACCAAGCCAATCTTGGCTAATGCAGAAACTGATAACAGGTTGTTCTTGATCCCTAGCACAAATAATGCATCTGAAAAAGTGAAAGAACTACCATCAGTAGTAGTCAAAATGATCTTACCAACTCCCATAATAGGATAAGAGGAGTTGTTGGCGCATGTAACAGTATTCCCTGTAGGGGCAGGCTCAAGTGAAGAGAAGAAACTGCACTGCGAGGTAATATGTTTGGTCGCCCCACTGTCAAAATACCAAACATTTGAGTCTACTACAGACATGCATTGCTCATGAGAAGATGGGTCAAAGCTGCAGACAGTAGTAAACGCCCATTCTTCTTCCTGCACAAGATTAGCAGACTCTGTTTTCGGTGTAGAGGCCTCTACAACAACCATTCCAACCTCTTTCTTCTTTGCCTCTTCAGCAGCTAGTTTTGGACAGTTCTTTATGATATGATCATTCCCTTTACAGTACTTACAAAACAATTTCTGCTTTTCTAATTTCTTTTCATCTTTATCTTCCTTCTTCGAATGTGCAGAATTAGCAAATTTCTGCTTACTAATTGAAGAGCTCCATTTTCCTTTGCCCTTCTGACTAGCCACGAAAGCTTGATCTGCAACTCGCATAATGGACATGTTCTGCCTGGACTGATCTTCCTTCAATAGAACAGAGACCAACTCCTGAAATGATAAGGCATTTGGATTGCCTTTCATCATGAACCAAAGAGTAGAAGCAAAACTCTGATATGAATCAGGAAGACCATTCAGAACGGTCAGCACAAGTGAGCTATCTGGTATAACCTCATCAGCAGAAATCAATTGTTCCTTCAAGTCTTTGATCTTCGTTAGGAAACTTTCCATAGAATCACCTTCATTCATCTGCTCACTCTCCAACTGTCTTTGGAGGTAAGCAACACGAGCCTCATTCCTAGCTTGGTACAATGTGGTAAGTGTATCCCAAGCATCTTTAGCTATTCTTCAAGATCGAATGTGAGGAATAATGGCACGTTCGACAGACAAAGCTATCCATGCATGTGCCTGGGAATCTCTGCCATCCCAATGAATCTGCTCTACAGTAGGTGCAACAAAAATCGTAGCACGAACAAGAATATGCTGAATATCACCATCTTCGACACCTTGCCCATAATGGGTAGTTGGTACCATCCAACTTATCCTCAACAGCCAACATATGGAATACATCACTGCTTTCAGCCATGGCCGGTGACTAAAATACCTTGATGCAAAAAAATTGACTGTATCTCAAAAAGTTGAACAGAACTACCTGGATGAATTCCGCTAGACCTGTAGAAGACTTCGAGATGCTTATACCGGAGAACAAAACTAGTATATACCTTTGGCACAAAAAGACAAAATAGCCTACAGAAGCACTATGATAGTGCGTTCGGAGGTCGAAAGGAGCTCAGATCGTGATTTCGGCACCACACAACGAAGTTGTTTTCATCTTGAAAACACGCTGAGTATGCTCACCAAAATTCGTGCGATTCTGAGACTGCAAATGGAGGAGTGTCAACGGTGCCCTAGATGAAGCGACGACCTGCTCTGATACCAATTGTTGGAGTTAGACGTCTGCAGAAGCACGCAAACAACACAAGGAAGAAGAAAAATCTTGGAGCACAACACACAATACTGAATGTATTACTAGAGAATGTACAAAGATAAGTAGCCCATTAGGGAATATGCATATATACAAGCCGAGGGAAAAAAACCTCCTAAAGAGGGAAAAAAGTTCCCCGGCGGTCCTAGTGTGTTCACACACATCACTACCTAAATATATCAACATATATCATTTTTTGCTGAGAAGGCCTCTCTGCCACAGGGCATCGGTCTACATATTGATTAAATCTTAGTGTTGCATTTTTTACTATCTCATTAAGAGCTTGTTTGAATTGTGCTTGATCCCTCGCTTAGTTAATTCCCAAATAAATTCTTGGAAGAATTGTTTGATATGGCCAAAGCGATTTGGATCCAAAGATTGAAACCAAGTTAAGGCTATTCGTGTGAGGGTAAGCCCAAAGGATTTATATTGCACGAAAAAGTAATCCACTTTCTTAGCTCGCAACACATGCTTGTATTATGCAATGTGGGCTCTCCTATGCCATCCTGATGGTTTCACATACATTTGGCCACTTGGATTGGTCTCACTCTTCCACCTAGCTCTAAGGATCAAATTATGATGGGAATAGCAGGTTTTACTAGGTGCATTCTAGCTCCTACACCTTGGGCCGATTCTGCCTTAAAGATGGATCTATTCATATTTCCCATTCCTTGACTAATTTGGCTGTGGGAGTTAATTCCTAGCATGGTGAATTGCACCTAAGGTCTGTTGAGCATACTACGTTGGCTCATTTGTCCTGACATCACATTTTGTGTTCTTTGTTGGGTCTGGAATGGGTTTTGTGAGTTGCCTCATCTTGGGGAGGGAATATAGGTTGTCCCATGTACATTAATCTTGACCTATCCACTTCATCTATAGGATAATATCTCCTTTGTGGTTTAGGTATGCAACTCTAGATGGATTTTTTGGATCCCTTAACTCGTATATAGTTGTTGGGCTGATGCCTTCTCCTTGTGTCAGTGAATCAGTTTGCAAGAGTAGGTCTGATCCATGTACTAAGTACACATCCATCAGATAGTCATCTTGGGGCATCCTATCCCCTCACAATACTTGAGTCATTACTAACTTTCCCTTAGGGGTAGTCACTTGTTGGCAGTAGCCAGAGGCATAGAAGACTCGGAAGCATGTAAAGCGAGCACAACGAAGTAGTGGGGAGCCAGTCAAATCATTTTTCCAAACAAATATATTTCAAAATACTTTTTAAAAACCTCCAACAGTGATTTTCATCACTTTTGTACCATATGTGACATACAAAAACCCTTTTTGTAATTATATGCTCCATTTTGTGCAAGCCGAGGAATCCTCGATCTTGAGGAGCTTAGGTAGAATGAGCATACCAATTTTGGCTATTTTTAGACACAGTTTACCCTTTCAAATAGCACCTAGAGCCTATTTTTTAACTATGTCGGCCACTAGATGTGAAACCGGTCAAAACTAGTCTAGAATCTATAAAAAGAGCTAGAGAGCTCATTTTTGAGGTTAGCTAGTGGACTTGTATGAGATAGAGTGAGCTAGAGGTTGTAATTGAGATCTTGAGTAATAGAGTCTATTTTCCTACCTTCCATTGTGTCTTGCTTGTCTCTTCATTGTGTGTGTGTATGTGTGTGTGCATCTCTATGCTTCTCACCTTCACTCTCACTTCATCTCGCATTCACAATCTTCATATCACTCCTATCTCTTCCACGGATTGACATTAAGGAGGTGGAGCTTCTTAACGTGGTTCTCACCATTGTGCTAGAGCAACACCAAATTTGGCGCCGTTGTCGGGGATCGAGTCTAGGACGAATGTGTGATGGTAAGAGTATAGCAAGAATTGGTGTTGGAAGGTAAAAATTTCAGTTTTTTTTGTTGTTTTTAGTTAGTTTTTAGTGTTTTTCACCTCCCCCACACTCCATCTTCATCACTGCATCATCTTCTTCCACCCCAAAAAAATAAAAAAATTCACCATATCCACCCATTCTACTCATTTCCCCTCATTTGTGCATTCGAGAGAGAGAGAGAGCTTTTGTGCTTGTGTGTACTTTTGTGTTTTTGAGTTTTCTTGCACGTACAGAGCTCTAGAACATTAGAAAAGCTTCGAAAAGGTAAAAATTGTACTTTTTGTCAGAAATTGTCGACTGTGTCAAACCATCGTGATGTTCTGACAAACTTGGAATTTGAGGTAGGTGACCACACCAGTGTATAGGTGATCCTTGCGCACATAGGAATCCACATTTGCTTTTTGAAAATTTGCATTTTGGTGGACCATCGTGATGGGCTCACGCCATCGTGATTATGTCACACCATCACGATTGGCTCACACCATTGCGACGGCTCGGCCAAACCATCACAACGGTTCACTTGAACCATCGCGACAGTCCCTGACCATCGTGATGATCTCGTCGACCCCACGCCATCGCGATTGGCTCATGCCATCGCACCGATGTTGCCACGTGGCAAGCTAGACCATCGTGACGATACCCTCATACCATCGCGATGATACCCTTAGACCATCGCGACGCCTCGAAAGTTGAACCATCGTGATTGGCTCAAGCCATCGTGCTCCGTGACCATCGTAACGGGCTCACGCCATCGCGATTGTCCCGTTGACCGTTGACCAACACCATCGCGATTGTTCGCCGGTTAGACCATCGCGATTGCTCAATTCAAACCATCACTACTGTTCATTTCAGACCATCGCGACGCTTCGCTCCATCGAACCATCGGGATTGTGCCACCCCATCGTGACGGTTCACCTGAGCCATCGCGATGGTCCCAGACCATCGTGATTATCTCAAACCATCACGATTGTCCACCCCAAACACAATTTTTAGGGTTTGATTTTTTGGGCAAATTTGGGGCCATTTTTTGAAAATTTTTAGGTGATTAGACTCCTAGGAGACCCGTTAGCTCATATTTGAAGAAAAACCTATTTGACGTTTTTACACTTGAGGACCTGAACGCTCATATCTTTTTCATCTGAAGTCCGTTTTTTGAGCTTTATAGCTCGATCGAAAGCTCTTTAAGAGTACCAGAAAATAAGATAATTTGAGGTTAACATTGTTGGGACTAGAAAAGCTAGGGGGCATAGAATTTTGGGCAAAGGAAAAAGGGACCTACAAGAGTGTATAGATCAAAGTGCTTGATCATCCATTGTGAATTGGTCTAAACATTGAATTTTTATAGGTATAGCAAGGGCAATTGAGGACACTCAAAGAAAGGCAGTGAAGAACGCAGTGCTTGGGAAGTGCGACTTCTTGGGCATCAGAGCAAGCAAAGCAGCTGACTTGAGGTTGGAAGAATACTCAACCCCCTCAGTCAATTATTAACATAGGATAAACGATAGCATTGTGGGTTAAAGATGATAGGAACGCATCAAGTTCAAGAGATTTAATTTTTCAAGTCCAAGATTAAAGTAAAGGTGTGTGATACGAAAACCTAAAGGAAAGAACTTAATTTTGACGGAACGAGAACTCAAAAGTACCACGAAAAGTCGATTCTTGACGTATACATTGGATAGAAGACAAGAATCTAGAGAAATTTAAAAAGAACCAAGCACTTAAGAACAAGGAACCATGGACGATCAAAGTGTGTAAAGAGTGATTCAGGAAGTAAATTCATGAACCTTAGATCGGGCAAGCACATAGGTAAGTCAGACCAACGAAGCCTTAGATCATCAGAAGCAAGCATAGGGACTACTGCACATTCGTGGGCACAACAATTGAACAATAGTTATCCCTACGAGTTGAGCTCAGATAGGAGTGAATCAGAAATGGCTTTTAGCACGGAAAGACCAGAAGGAGGGTCAAACGTAGAATATTTGGAAAGACCCGAAGGACCCTATAGAACTCAATTAGAATTTCTCCGAACCAAACGCTTAGGTGCTCGCATCTATGAGGATGGCTTGCGAAGACAAGTGGTGCAAATGCACAACCCTGATCAACCCATTGGATTGTAACGTCCAGTGGTGAAATTTGAGAGAGATGTGTACATAGACAAAGAAGGAACGATGTACATCATAAGTACTCAGACAAATAATACGAATGAGTTTGGTGTAATTCAGTTAGAGACGGAGGCTAAAGCCAAAGGAAAAGAACCATTAGAAGAACCTAGGACACCTAGAGGGAAATCTGTACTGACAAGAGTACTAATCCCAGATTGGATTCCTCAGGATAACAGAAGCATAGAATTATTTGTAAACAAAGAGACAGATGAAGCATTTTGGAGATACAGAGTGGAACAACCTAGTGAGGTAGGCTCCATCATGATATATGAGTTCAAGGACCCAGATACACCTGGAAAGGTTGTATACTTGGATGAAACTTTAGAAAGAGTATTTGTGGTACCAGACCATGCAAGAAATACCTATACATGGAGAGGTGATTTAGTATTCCCTCCCTCACGAGAAAACGTAAACACGAGCCACCAAGGGGCAAGAACATCCTCAGCCCATGGTGCGCAAAGAGAGAAGAACAAAGAGAGGACAGAAGTAAGTTTTACTCATCCCTTAGGGAGAGATAGAACGAACACGGACCGCGATAGAGTGGAAAGACAAAGGGAACCTAGAATACTAGGTGGTAGAGATGATTTTCCTCTACCTAGACCACATGAACACGCTAGAATACTGAGACCTACTCAGCTAGTAAAATCCATGAAAAACTATTTTGATGGGCAAGAGATCCCTATGATCATGTTGCAGAATTTAAGCAAGTTCTAAGAGAAGAACAAGTAGAAGACATGTTCATGCAATACAATGCTTTTGGACTAACGTTAAGGAATACAGCTTTAACTTGGTTCCAACCATTGCAACAAAGACAATTTAGAGACATCCATCACTTGTTAGAGTCATTCATCACCGAATTCTCTAAAAGTGGAGTCAGACATGATACATCTTTGTTGATTCAGAGCTTCAAACAGACCCCTCAAGAAACAGTCAGACTTGCAGGACATAGGTTTAGACAATATGTTGAGAGATGTCCAGTGCAAGAGTTACCCTCACAAGCTAGGCAAGTGTCATTATTTTTGGATGGCCTGTTGAGCTCAAAACTACGCTCCTATGTGTACTTGAAGGAACCTAGAACGCTAGAGCAATGTGTGAGAATTTGTATAGACATTGAGGATAACCTTGGAGATGAGTTGGAACCCTCAAAGGTCTATAAGGACTTAGATTGTTCATCTCTAGCATCCTCAAAACTATCTAGCTCGATAGAGGACCTAGCAAAAAAAGTGGCTGAGAAACTAGGAGTTTCTAGTAAATAGATGCCTCGGTTAACAACAAACAAGCGTTGTTACACCTGTGGTGGTGATCATATGGCAAATGTGTGCCCCAATGTAACACAAACACAAGCCAACCCTAGTGGCCAGTACTGTACAATTGAGAGACGATACACGAATCATACGGCTCGAGACTTCCCATACAACAAACAAGTAGTGAGACAAAACTACCCGCAAGCATATCCACAACCAGGTAAGTATCAAGGTCAATATAATACTCAGCCTCATTAGTATAGGCCTCCTCAAAACTATCCGTATCAGGCTCAACAGAGACCTCAACCTGTTTTAGCTCAACAGCCGCCCCCACCAGCTAATGTCATCTCAGTCAAATACGCTGGTGCAGAAGAAAACCTCAATAGGGCTTTAGTTCCCTCTTCATCCTTAATTATAGAAAGTGACCCTAACTCTAACAGTTTTGACTCTACTTATGTAGATAGTCCACCCGCATATTATTCAAAGTCACCAGAACATGTGGAAACATATCAATATGATAGCCCACCGTTGGAACCCAGTTGGGAGCCCGACTACGCTAATGTGATGTACACAAACCCAAATCCACGACCTTAATTGAGACAGCAAAGACCACAGGGCCTTAGAGGACCATGCTTTAGGTGCCAAGGAGATCATTTCATAAAGGATTGTCCACATCCTCCAATAGTAGGACAGTCACAATACTATAACATACAAGGTTTTTGTGCTGATTGTGGCAAAGAACATGTCATCAAAGATTGTCCTAAGAACCTTACTAATGCTTCAAAAGTGACATCGACGTGATAGGAATTGTACACAACGCAGATGGATCCAACCCTACATATGTGCCTATCCAAGCTATAACCAGAGCCCAGAGACTCCTACAGAATCAACAGCTTAATGCCGAGAAAATAGCCAGAACTAGCAAAGTTGAAGAGTCTAGCAATAAAAAAACAAAATCTTGGAAAGATTCTAGAGAAAGGATTAAGAGAAAATGGAGTAAAAAGATAACTAAGCTGGAAGGAAGTTTAAAGGAATAGAGAGCCAAAATCCTAGAATTGACTTCGCAAGAACCAAACCAAGAAAATCTAGCTCAGAGATCAGGATCAGTTTTAGCGGAACCCATACCAGAAAACCTAGACATGATGTTTCGTGCATATCAAGCAAGATTAAAAGAAGGACCTCAAATAGCTAAAATGAGTAAGAACTACCCGAGAGTGGATCTAGAAATTGAGAGGACTAAACTTTGCATGAAGATGGTAGAACTAGCACAAACTATGTTCGAGGCCTCTTGTTATCTCAATTGGAATAGCATGGCAAAACCTGAGCTACACTTTCAAGGACTAATGGAGAGGCTAGAATACTTGATCGATAGCAAGGAGAAAAAGAATCAGCATAGGAACACTATCCCAGAGACACAGGAAAGGAATGCACTATCCCTGTCTCAAGTACCAAACACAGAAGGCGAAGACAACCTGTCTTCCATACATAAGTATTCACATGAATTTCTGAGAGAAATCCAAGAAGAGAAGTGGAGAAAAGAACAAAGAACCCATCCTCCTATTCAAGAAATAGAAGACTTGCAGGAACAATTTCCCCAAGATATCTCCTCTATCTACGATGATGTAGAGGAAGAGCAGCTGAGTGAACACACAGGTTTTGAATCCAATTCTTTGCAAGAATTACCTCAGTTCACAGGACCTTGGGAAGCCAAGTCTATTAGCATGAGAGCAGCCACAATACTAGTGAGGAATGCAGAATTAGTAATCCCTAGAAACACGAAAGTGGTAAAGAACACCAAAGTACAATGTCACCTCACTCTAGAGGAATTGTTAACGTTTAAAACCAAAATTGTGGAAGCATGTAGCAAATCAATTCCCTGAGCTTGCTACTACACCCTCACAGATAGGAACACACAAGAAGGTACCAGAGATACTTGTGGAGAGAATAGGAGATGTAAGCAAAGGAGAGGAAGGTAACACTTATCTTCCAATAACCCATCAAGGCTACACCACCAAAGCCATTTTAGACTCAGGAGCCAGAGTAGCCATCGCTACAACCACTTTATGGAAACGTTGGGGTAAGCCAGCATTAAGACCTACCAGGATGAAGCTACAAATGGCTGACGAACACATAGAAAAACCATTAGGTTTACTAGAAGGCATATCTCTCACCACTTCTGGTGTGGAGTTTGAGCATACTTTTGCCATTTGTGATTTTGCAAAAAATCACGCCTACGAGATGATTTTAGGACGACCATTCATGCATCAGTTGCAAATTGTACAAGATTGGGGAGCTAATTCTTTGTACTTGCAACATTTAGGAGTGACTACTAAAGTCAATCTTAAAGACTATTCACATCGAGATGTACCCCCAATACAATGGAATACCATCCATAAGACATAAGAAGAAACAGAATCTGTACACTCTTTGGAATCAGACCCCTCATGGTTGCACGAGGATACTCATCTATGGATGTGTAAAGTAGCCAAACAAGAGGAAGAACGGTTAGAAGCCAGTACTTTAGGTTCAGAACAACATCCACAAACCCTTCAAGACGCAGCTTATGCACCTATAGTATTTCCAGACGAAGAATTCGAACCTCATGGTTGGGCAAAAATCCTAGCAACAATGGATGTAGCCATCAATGAAGAACAATGGACACCTCACTGTGACGAGGATGGCTATGACATTTCAGTCTTCACAATAGAGCCAATCATGTGTGATTTCCTTATAGAAGAATGTGAACCTAGCACTGATGCATTCGCGGACGCAAGTGACTTTGATCTAGAGTCAATCATTATGGACCCTCCATTTGCATCAAATGAAGAATATTTCTACGAAGTAGAAACTCATCCTCAGAGACACGAAGAGATTATGAATGATGTGAGGTTAACCACACAAGTGATTGCCAGAAGTGAAGGAAAGAAAAGAAGGAAGAAAGAAACCATGTCAGAAGAGGAAAAGTCTTTGTTTGAAGTACCAGAAAATTTCAAGAAGTACGAAATAGAAGATAGAAGAATCATGGTACGAATGCCTAATAGAAAAGCTGATGTTGGAGAAGTATACGATAACCGAGAGAAAACCAAAAAAATCATTGTTGCCATAGAAGGAGAAGAAGAAAAATGTACATACATTGGGCATGATTTGACGAATGAAGAAGAGGAAGAGTTAATTGCCCTATTGCGCGAATATAGAGATGTGTTCGCCTGGAGTTACAAAGACTTGAAAGGAGTAGATCCAGATATATGTTCCGATAGAATCCCTATGACTCCAGATGCAAAACCCACGAAACAGAAACCATACACGTACAATGATAACTACCCTGCGAAGATTAAAGAAGAAATAGATCGTTTGATAGAAGCAAGATTTATTTACGAAATTGAGCATACCGAATGGGTATCCCCCATTGTGGTAGTGCCCAAGAAGAATGGAAAATTGCGTGTGTGTATTAACCTTAAAAAAGTTAATGCCGCCACGATTAGAGACAGTTATATTCTTCCTATCACAGAACACTTATTGGAAAGAGTTGCGGGCAAGGAAGTGCATAGCTTTCTTGATGGTTTCTCAGGCTATAATCAAGTAGCCATTGCTCTAGAAAGATCAACATAAGATGACTTTTGCCACAGAATGGGGCATATTTGCATTTCATGTAATGCCATTTGGGTTCACAAATGCACCTGCCACTTTCTAGCGACTCATGTGTCATGTTTTTAAGGAATTCTTACGTAAGAATTTGGAAGTCTATGTTGATGACATATGTGCACATTCGAATATGAGGCAGACACATATCCCAGAATTAAGGTAGGTATTTGACAAATGTTGAGAATATGAGGTCTGTTTGAACCCAGAATAATGTGTTTTCATGGTTAGACAAGGAAAAATTCTAGGACACATTGTGTCAAAGAATGGAATCTCTATGGATGAAGAAAAAGTGAAGGTAATTGCAGATCTACCTAGGCCAAATAACGTAAAAGAAGTACATGCATTTATGGGTCATTGTGGTGTTAGACGACCGCCGAATAAGGACAAATGTACTAGGACAGGCGTCTTAAATGTAAAAGAACCTTTCGGGGAATGCGCAGGTAACTAAAGATTCGCGAACCCTTGTAAAAAATCCTCTATATAAGGCAATGAGAAAAGAGTGGCCGAGCGCCCCATTTTTGGGAATTGCAGTATATTGTTTGAGTGAGCCCCGTTTTGGGGATTGTAAACGTATTGTTTGAGTGTGTATGTTGTTGAGAAGGTTATTCCTGCTCTGTTCTGTTCTGTTCTGGGCTCCGTCTAGTCGTTAATCCTACTCTGTTCTGTTCTGTTCTGTGCTTCGTCTAGTCGTTTATTCGCATGTTAATACAGAATTATGAATCAGTTGTATTGCGTTACGAATCTGTTCGGTGTTGATATATTTAGGTAGTGATGTGTGTGAACACTCTAGGACCGCCGGGGCACTTTTTTCCCTCTTTAGGAGGTTTTTTTCCCCCGGCTTGTATATACGCCTATTGCCCTAATGGGCTACTTATCTTTGTACATTCTCTAGTAATACATTCAGTCTTGTGTGTTGTGCTCCAAGCTTCTTCTTCTTCCTTGTGCTGTTCGCGTGCTTCCGCAGACGTCTAACTCCAACAATTGGTATCAGAGCAGGTCGTTGCTTCTTCTAGGGCGCCGTCGACACTCCTCCATTTGCAGTCTCAGATTCGCACAAAATTTGGTGAGCATACTCAGGGTGTTTCCGAGATCAAAACTGCTTTGCTTTGTGGTGCCGAAATCGCGATCTGAGCTCGTTTCGGCCTCCGAACGCACTATCGCAGTGCTTGTGCAGGCTATTTCGTCCTTTTGTGCCAAAGGTATATACTAGTTTCTGTTCGCCAGTTTAAGCGTCTCGAAGTCTGCTACAGGTCTAGCAGAACTCGTCTGGGCAGTTCTGTTCAACTTTTTGAGATACAGTCAATTTTCTGCATCAAGGTATTTTAGTCACCGGCCATGGCTGAAAGCAGTGATGTATTCCGTATGTTGGCTGTTGAGGATAAGTTGGATGGTACCAACTACCCATTATGGGCTTATATGATGCGACATGTACTGGTTGCAAAAGGATTGTGGAACATTCTGCAGGGTGTTGAAAGACGTCCTGTTACACCTGTAACGACAGGTACTGCAAATACAGGTGTTGGAGCTGATGAAGATGGTGTCGAAGATGATATTCCGCAGATTCCTATTCGTGCTGCTGTTTCTGTTGCACCTACTGCAGAGCAGATTCGTTGGGATGGCAGAGATGCCCAGGCACATGCATTGATAGCTTTGTCTGTCAAACGTGCCATTATTCCTCACATTCGCTCTTGTAGAACAGCAAAGGATGCTTGGGATACACTTACCACTTTGTACCAGGCTAGGAATGAGGCTCGTGTTGCTTACCTCCGAAAACAGTTGGAGAGTGAGCACATGAATGAAGGTGATTTGATGGATAGTTTTCTTACAAAGATCAAAGACCTGAAGGAACAATTGATTTCTGCTGATGAGGTTATACCAAATAGCTCACTTGTGCAGACCGTTCTGAATGGCCTTCCTGATTCATATCAGAGTTTTGCCTCTACTCTTCGATTGATGATGAAAGGCAATCCGAATGCCTTGTCATTTGAGGAATTAGTCTCTGTTCTGTTGCAGGAAGATCAGTCCAGGCAGAACAGGTCCATTATGCGTGTTGCAGATCAAGCTTTCCTGGCTAGTCAGAAGGGCAAAGGAAAATGGAGCTCTTCTACTAGTAAGCAGAAATCTGCAAATGCTGCACAATCGAAGAACCAGGATAAAGATGAGAAGAAATCAGAAAAGCAGAAATTGTTCTGCAAGTACTGTAAAGGAAATGATCATATTATAAAGAACTGTCCAAAAGTGGCTGCTAAAGAGGCAAAGAAGAAAGAGGCTGGAATGGTTGTTGCAGAGGCCTCTACACCAAAAACAGAGTCTGCAAATCTTGTGCAGGAAGAAGAATGGGCGTTTACTACTGTCTGCAGTTTTGACCCATCTTCTCATGATCAGTGCATGTCTGCAGTAGACTCAGATGTTTGGTACTTTGACAGTGGGGCGACCAAACATATTACCTCGCAGCGCAGTTTCTTCTCTTCACTCGAGCCTGCCCCTACAGGGAATACTGTCACATGCGCCAATAACTCCTCTTATCCTGTTATGGGAGTTGGTAAGATCATTCTGACTACTGCTGATGGTAGTTCTTTCACTTTGTCAGATGCTTTATTTGTGCCAGGGATCAAAAAGAACTTGTTATCAGTTTCTGCATTAGCCAAGATTGGCTTGGTTGTGAAATTCGTTGATGACAGGTGTACAGTCCATGATCTCTCAAATGGAGATGTGATTATTGCTTCTGGCATTTTATGTCGTGGGCTGTATAAGCTCATAGACTATGAAAAATCTGTGAATGATTCGGCATGTGCAGTTCATGATTCTCAGGCTATGTCAGATGCAAAGCTTTGGCATGCACGCTTTGGTCATATGAATTTTGCTAGTTTGTTACGCCTGCAGAAATCTGAAATGGTGTCCTCTTTGCCCAAACTTGAGGCACCTGGAAAACATGTTTGTGAAGGCTGTATTTTGGGCAAAATGCAGCGTTCTTCCTTTCCAAAAGATGGTTCAGTTCGGGCTATGCAAAAATTGCAGCTTGTACATAGTGATGTCTGTGGTCCTATGCAGACACCCTCTTTTGGAAATTACCTTTACTTCGTGACATTCATTGATGATTTTTCCAGGCATGCATGGGTATATCCACTCAAAGCAAAGTCCGAAGTGTTCATGTGCTTCAAACAGTTTTTGGTTTTGGATGAAAATCTCTCAGCATGTAAAATGGGCACCCTCCGTTCTGATCGAGGGGGGGAATATATGTCTTTAGATTTTAATGCATTTCTGGCTGAACGTGGGATAAAACACCAGTGTACAGTGCCGTATACACCTCAACAGAATGGAGTTGCTGAACGAAAGAACAGGTCACTCATGGAGATGGTGAGGTGCATGGTCAAAAGTCAGGCTTTACCACATAGTTTCTGGCTTGAGGCTGTCATGTGTGCAGCATATGTACTGAACATGTGTCCCACGAAAGCGTTGCAGTCTATCACTCCATATGAGGCTTGGCATGACCGCAAGCCATCTGTTGCTCATCTACGTGTTTTTGGTTGTTTGGCATATGCATTAGTGCCTGAACAACATCGCAGAAAATTGGATGATAAGGCAGTAAAATGTATTTTTGTTGGGTACAGTTCTGAAAGTAAAGGCTATCGTCTGTATCATCCACAGACTAAACGCATTCTGGTTAGCCGTGATGTTGTCTTTGTGGAAGATGCTATTCAACCATTGCTTTCATGTACTAAGGAGACATCTGTTAGCTCCAAAGACATGTATGATACTTTGATGCCTCTTTTTACAGGTGGACAGGCTAGCGCTGGTCCTAATCAGGCAACTTCTCAGCCTTTGCAGGTTTCATATGATGATGCAGATCATTCCATTTCTGATGCAGATTTACATGATGCACTTGTTGATGAGAGAGCTGATATTGAACAGGCAAAAACTATGCCAAAATGGCTGGTGCAGACTTTGCGTGACAACAAATTAGATGCACCTTTGTCATATCGTACTCGTTCAGGCTCTCATAGTACCTCCTTTGCATCAGATTGCTATGCTATGGCTGCATCTAGTCTCTGTGATGAGAATGAGCCTGTTTCTTTTGATGAAGCACAAAATTCAGAAAATTGGATGGCTGCTATGCAATCTGAATATGATGCTATAATGAAGAATGGTACATGGTCTTTATGTGACTTGCCTCCTGGCAAGAAGGCCATTGGCACTAAGTGGGTATACAAGCTGAAGCATAAACCTGATGGTACAGTTGACAAGTATAAGGCTAGGCTTGTTGCAAAGGGTTATGCGCAGGAAAGAGGCATTGATTTTGATGAGACCTTTGCACCTACATGCCGTATGAATACTGTTCGGAGCATTTGTGCACTTGCAGCCCATCATGGTTGGAATGTACATCAGTTGGACATTAAAACAGCATTTCTGAATGGTGACTTGCATGAAGAAGTGTATGTTTTTCAGCCCCGTGGCTTTGTGCAGAAAGGGCATGAAAACCAGGTGTGCAGGTTAAAGAAGGTGTTATATGGTTTAAAGCAAGCACCACGTGCTTGGTATGAGAAAATACATGCCTATCTGATTGCACATGGTTTTGAGAACAGTCCAACTGAAAGCACCTTATATGTTAAGCGTGCTAATGATGTGCTTTTGATCATTGTTGTCTATGTAGACGACATGCTGCTCACTGGTCCTCTTGAGAAGCATATTGCTGATTTCAAGGCTGATTTGCATGCCTCATTTGAGATGTCTGATTTGGGGCATTTGCATCACTATTTGGGCATTCAGTTTATGCAAGTTGATGGTGGAATGGCTTTGTGTCAAACGAAATATATTGACACATTATTGCAGCGTTTTGGCCTTGAAGACTGTAAGCCTATTGCCACTCCTATGGAGACAGGTTTACGATTGAGTCTTCATGATGCTGGAGATGCATTTGATGCTGTTCTCTATCAGTAGGCTGTTGGATGCTTGATTTACTTATGCATTACTCGGCCAGATATTCAGTTTGCTGTCTCACAGATGAGCAGGTTTATGCATTGCCCAAGAGTCACGCATTGGAAAGCGGTTAAGCGCATCTTTCGCTACTTGAGTGGTACTCGGCTACTTGGGTTGTTTTATCCCAAGGGGGGATCACTACCGCCAGATTTGCATGCTTTTTCTGACTCAGATTGGGCTGGTTGCTATGACACTCGTGTGTCCACCAGTGGTTTTTGCTTCATGCTTGGTAGCTCATGTATATCTTGGTTGAGCAAGAAGCAGCCTACTGTGGCCACTTCCAGTTGTGAGGCTGAGTATAGGGCAGCTTTCACAGCGAGTGTTGAGTGTGTGTGGCTCAGACGCCTTATGGCTGATTTGGGTGTTGGCCAGTCTTCTGCCACCACCATCTTCACTGACAGTCAGAGCGCATTGGCAGTTGCGAGGAACCCTGTGTTCCATGCTCGCACTAAGCACATTGAGGTGCATTATCACTATGTCAGGGAGAGGTTCTCTGCTGGGGAGATCAGCTTGGCATATGTGCCCACGCAGGAGAACATTGCAGACCTTTTCACGAAGGCTCTGCCTAGGGAGAAGTTTGAAGCTTTCCGCAAAGCTTTGGGCTTACTTCCTTTTGTGGAGTGATTTCCACATAGCTCGGCACTTCCTTATACATGAGTGCCAGCTCCTTGTTCACCGCATCACTCCCAGGGGGGATTTGTTGATATATTTAGGTAGTGATGTGTGTGAACACTCTAGGACCGCCGGGGAACTTTTTTCCCTCTTTAGGAGGTTTTTTTCCCCCGGCTTGTATATACGCCTATTGCCCTAATGGGCTACTTATCTTTGTACATTCTCTAGTAATACATTCAGTCTTGTGTGTTGTGCTCCAAGCTTCTTCTTCTTCCTTGTGCTGTTCGCGTGCTTCCGCAGACGTCTAACTCCAACATTCGGTAATGGTTGAGTGTGTCTCTGAGTGTTATCAAGTGCAGTGTGTTGTTTGTCAGTTCTTCGGCGAAGCAAGGGAATGTGAAAAGTAGTCCCGAACTGTTTGCCTGTTAGCGTTTTCTGTAAGTGACCGAATTCGATACAGTAGTCTACGTTCACTGTTGATTCCGATCACAGGAAGACTAGTATCTGTAATGGTCTGAAGGTGAGTAGGACACCGTTAAGTCTGTGGCTAGTCGTTTGTTATTAGGAGATTGGTTGTTCGAGTTTAGCATACGGTGAGTTCTCATAACTTCAAGGTATAGATGTCTGGTTGGTATACCTGTCTGTTATGAAGAAGTGCGTATTATGTGACCTTCGTTACTGAAGTATATTATTGTATTGGATACAAGTAATCGGACTACTGCTCAGATAGCTTCAGCAGGATCAGTTCTGAAGTTCTAAGTCCAGTACACCGAACAGTTTTCAGTTGTTCAGAGTTGGGTACTGAGCTAAGACACGAGAGAGCATTTATGATTGTGTGATGAGTTGGGAAAATAGTACAGGGCCTCTGTCTAACAGACCCCTACCACTCCCAAGGACCCACGTGGCTAAGAGTTAAGTTACTTTTAAGCATCACGATAGTAGTAACCTGCATACGAAAAAGTAGTTCGTCAGGGACTCCCAACCTCCTAAAGTATTGGAGTCCGAAATCAGAATCAGTAGCCTTTAACATTTAACATTTGGCGCCATCTGTGGGAAGGTGGCATCTTATTGCCAGTTATCTGTGGGAAAGTGGCATTAGAGAGCCAACTGTTTGTCAGAAGCAAACATTCAGTTAACATTTGATTAACTAGCAGTAGCAACAGACCTAGATTAATGCAAACTGCTCAGATAGTGTTACTGCGCAATGATACATGCCGATTACTCGGTCTGGCGAAACATATCCTAAGAACCGTAAGGCTGAAGCATGTAAAGCGCTAAAGACAGCCTTGAGAGAAGAAGGCATAACTTGATCTGACCCAGTGGTCAAGCAAATTGAGAACGTTACAATTGATTCCGGTCATATTCCGGTGGAACGATCAACGCCTTTGGTACATTCTGGTGCTACTTCGACCCAGCCTATCGAAGATATAGTAATTTCAGAATCTACCAAGACTCTGTTAGAAACCAGTCTAGACTCAGAGTTATATACGATCAGAAACACTCTAGGAAAAGAGATCGGTGAAAGCGGAAAAACACTGCATTCTGGCACAATTTCGGTTCATTCCGACGATATTCCGGTGATAGAATCTCCAACTGCCGGCGAAGGCTTAGCATTTTTTGCGGAATCCTCAGCCCAACCAGCGTGCTTGGAAGAAAGATTTAGGATATTGGATATCCAGAAGGAAGGAAAACTCTTCGAAGCAGAAGTCCGACGCATTCTAAGTAAAAACAGCACACCGGAAGGCACGCCATCCAGCGATACAAGTTCCGATAGTTCAACTAATCAACCTCAAGATACAGAAGGAAGGCCTAATACACTCACAATGAACGGACAACAACAGCAACAACAGTTATGTCAACCAAGGCCGCCTCCAACAGGAGTAACATACACGAAATTCGGTGGATTCCCAGGAGATGATCCGGATGCTCACGTACGCACTTTCGAGATAAGTTATGCAGTTCTTAACCATCCACCGGATCAGGCGTATAAGGCCATCGTTTTTCAATCCACACTGGTTAATGAAGTAGCTAGATGGCTTACGGAATATGATATTAATCATTTCGGTACCTATGACGCAATACGAGACGCCTTTCTACAACGATTCAGGCTAAAGAAGAATCCCGCCGAAATCTTTGATTATTTACAGAACAACCGACAGAAGGCAAATCAGACTGTCCAGGAGTATGCTACACTCTTTAGAAAACACTTACGACAGATACCACAGACCCACACTAACTTACCTGATGATGTCATCACTCAGTGGTTCATCAATGGCTTAACCCCACAACTGAAACAGATCATGATCATAAGATGTGTCGGAGCTATGACGCTGGATGCAGTCATTGCCATGGCTCTGCAACTGGAATCCAAGGTTGGTGGATTTACAGAAGATCTGGAGTGGTTAAAAACAAACAAAACTATGGCTGAAGACATAACCAGACAAGTATACTGCATCACATGCAAAAATTCAGGTCATACTAGTGCCAATTGTGCACTAAATCAAACGTTTTGCGCTATCTACAACACTGCCGGACACACCACCGAAAACTGTGTTTACAACGCTAGAATACAGGGAACAGCAACGGTCAATGCAGTTATACAAGAACATCGACAGCCAACGAATCACTATGTGCCTCCGCAATTGAGAAACAATCAACCTCAAGGATATCGGAACTACCGAGGACAGAGGAACAACAATTTTAATACAAACCGCTGGCAGAACGGACCACCACCGGAAAATCCCAATCTACCACCACCACGCTGTCATTTTTGCGGCGAATTCGGACACATCAGAAGATTTTGCAAAGATGCAGCTGAGTATGATCAAGGGAAGAAGGAGCGACAAAACCCAATGGCCAACATGGTACAAATCACATCAGTAGAAACATAGACTGCTACAGTCCATACCAGATCCGGTAAACAACTGCAGTCGGCAGCAGAAATATTCGGACTTAGGATACGAGAACAACATAGGATGTATGACAAGGCTAGTCACTAGATGGCAACAGAACCACCAGTGTTCCCAGAACCTATTCCGGTGACTCAGGCTTCGTCAACAAAGGAAGGAACGCAACAAAAGGAAGCAACAGCGGAGCCATCATCAGCAATAGACATAACAGCAGATACTTCTGCATCAGCGAAGACCTCAAGTTTAAAGGAGCAGGACAACCAATCTCAACAGGCCTGGGAAGTTTTATCTAAAGCGCCTATCACTTTGCCTCTAGGCCAACTTCTGGCATTAGTACCTGGGATTCGACAACAGTTCCAGCAACAGTTCAGTGCGGTGCCTTCTTGTATTTCGGCAACAGCAGCAATTCAACCGGAACATGATTCTACGGTTGACCATTCAGTCCCCTTGATTACAGTATGGTATAAGAATCATAAAATTACGCACGTATTGATTGATGGAGGCTCTGGTGTTAACATTGCGACTGCAGCCTTATGCAAAAGGTTAGGATGGACCGAAATCGAACCAGTTTAGTTTTTTGTCAGAATGGCAGATCAATCTAGAGTCCATCCCGTAGGACTTGTGCGGAATGTACCCATTACTTTACAAGGTACGACCTTCAAAATGAACTTTGTTATACTAGATCTGCCAGAATCCACTTTGGATTACAACCTTCTGTTCGGCTGACCTTGGCTGAAGCATGCGAAGGTAATACAGGACTGGTCTGCACAAGAGCTTACATTCAAAGATGCCAACCGTAGGTATGTGGTCAAATTAGATGCTATACAACCTTGTGAACTTCACGCCAGACCATATTTTGCTGAACCAGTCCACATGTTAGATGGACTATCAGATGATGAAGAAGATGAATTTCTGAAGAGTAACGCTGATTTAATGTCTGTAGGAACTGTTGATCTACAGTCCGTTATAGATAACTGGAACACTTCAGTTTGTACAATAGTACCTATCACCAAAAAAGCTAAGCAGGAAGATACTGTCCCAACACATGACAATGAATTACAATCGCTGTTTAAGTCAACAGACGATACAGAGAAACCACAACAGTTTTATGTCCCCGAAGACCAGTTGACCACGCACAATCTAGGAGACGAAGATCATCCGCGACCTGTAAAGATGAGGCAAAACTTACCGGAATCATTTAAAGCTGACTTGATTCGAATTCTTCGCGAATTCTCAGACATCTTTGCATGGGATTACAAAGATATGAAAGGATTAGATCCGCGCATCTATCAACATAGAGTTATGTTGAGCCTGAAGCTAAATTGAACAAACAGCCCGGCTACCGGATGAATCCCAATTATGCATCACAGGTAAAAGCCAAACTTGATAGATCATTAAAAGTCGGATTCATTGTACCAGTAGAACATGCTGAATGGATTTCACCAATTGTGATCGTGCCAAAGAAAAATAAGCAACTACGAATCTGTGTAGACTACCAGAAATTAAACGCAGCAACAATACCAGATCCTTTCCCGATCCCCTTTCTGGATACAATGCTCGATAGGGTAGTAGGTCATGAGATGTATTCATTCTTAGATGGATACAGTGGTTACAATCAGGTTAGAATGGCCGAAGCGGATATACCAAAAACTGCATTCATTACCAATTGGGGTGTCTTTGCTTGTACGGTAATGTGGTTTGGATTGAGAAACGCATCAAGCACATTTCAAAGATGCATGCAGGAGATTTTTCTCCTTATCTGACTTCATTTATGCAAGTATATCTCGATGACTTCTCAATTTTTGGTAAGATGACGGCACATTTGCTTCATCTACGATGCTGTTTTCAAAAGTGCAGAGAGTACAGACTCTGTCTTAACCCAAACAAATCCGTGTTTGCGGTCTCATGTGGAAAATTACTTGGCCACATTGTATCTGCCCAAGGTATCCGAGTAGACCCAGATAAGATTTTGGCAATTTTAGAAGCCCCAGTACCCGCTACTCCAAAAGAAGTAATGCATTTCATGGGTCAAGTACGGTGGCATGGCAGACACTTACGGTGGCTTGCTCATCTGGCTGTACCACTGAACAAGCTAATCACAAAAACTCCCCGACAGTTCGAATGGACTCAAGAATGCCAAACTACATTTGATCGACTCAAGTATTTATTGACGCAGGCCCCAATCTTACGACCACCGGACTGGGACAATCCGTTCCATGTTTTTGTCGACGCTTCAGATATTGCGATTGGCAGTATTCTGATGCAGCAAACACATAAGTGGTTTTGCCCCGTTTATTATGCCAGCAGGAGGCTTGCACCTGCAGAAAAGAACTATTCTACCACCGAAAGAGAATGTCTAGGATTAATTTACTCCATCAAAAAATTCAGACATTATCTACTAGGCCGGAAATTCACCTTCCATGTGGATCACGCTGCCCTCGTCTATCTAGTAAGACAACATCATTTAGGCGGTCGATTAGCGCGATGGGTCTTACTCTTGCAGGAATTCGACTACGAAGTCATTCACCGGCCAGGCAGTTCACACGCCTTAGCAGATTTTTTATCCCGCTTAGATTCCGGTGAAGCTCCGGTGGGCATAGATGACACGACACCCGTGATTTATGTATCAGAACCAATTAATGAAGAACCTGCAGACCCACCTATCCCATTTTCATATTATGATCAGATCTTGACCTTTCTCACTGATGGTTGCCTTCCATCGCAGACTTCTAGAGCAATATGCAAGAAAATTGCAGTTTTTAGCCGCCGATTTCGGTTAATTGCTGGAGAATTATATTATGTAGATCACACCGGAATCCTACTTCGATGTATTCCACCGCATGAAGTTAACTCAGTTATCACTTTGGCTCACTCGATTCCTTCCGGTGGCCACTTTGCTGCAGATCTAACTCACCGGAAAATTTGGCAGAGTGGTCTCTGGTGGCCAACTATGTACAGAGATGTGGCCCAATTTGTCAAACACTGCGATACCTGTCAAAGGTCTGGACAACCACTGCAACGACACTTCTTTCCCTTGCAGCCTATTATGCCACTTGAACCATTTCAGAAATGGGGATTAGATTTTATCGGTCCGATCACACCTCTAGCAGTCTTCGATAACAACAGATACATGCTAACCTGTATAGACTACGCAACAAGATGGGTAGAAGCTTGGGCTTTACGGCCTGCTACAGCGGTTGCAGTAGCAAAGTGTCTGCTGAATGATGTCTTTCCACGTTTTGGCTTACCACTGGAAATTGTCTCAGATCAATGTACTCACTTTGTAAATCAATTAATGAAGGTACTCACCCAATCCTTCCAGGTGACACACAAACTCAGCTCTCCATATTACCCTCGTGCCAATGGTTTGGCCGAAAGTACAAACAAATCACTATTGAATATCCTCCGGAAACTGATCATGGAAGCACCAAAAAGATGGGATCAACTACTACCTGCAGTCTTATGGGCATACCGAACTACATATAAGGTAACAACAGGCTTGACACCCTTCAAACTAGCTTATGGCTTAGAAGCAATAGCACCCATGGAAGTAGTCATCCCAAGTCTGCGTGTAGCAATCACTCAGAAAATGCTACCGGAAGATTCGCTGACAGCACGAATGGACGCACTCAGAGAACTTGATGAGCACCGATGGCTCAGCTTTTTAACCATGCGCGAAGTACAACTAAGGCAAGCCAAGACACACGATCGATATTTGAAAACTCCAATCTTTTTGGTAGGTCAGCTCGTACTCTTCTACAACGCAAAGTCGGATAGAGCAGCAGGAAAGTTCAAACTACGATGGTTTGGCCCTTTCAAAATCTCAGAACAAGTCGGTCCGACGACTTTTCGGTTGACTACGTTGACCGAAAATCCACTCCCAAAAGTAATCAATGGGTCGAAGCTGCGGCCATATCATCACGCCCCTAGCCCACATTAATTTAAATAGCCGTGTTTTGGAAAATCTTTACGTACCAGCCGCCCCCTTACCAGTCACTCGAGTATGCACGCCTACATGAAAACAAGTATCATTCCCGCACCGCACAATGATACGTAACCCCCTTTTCCACCCCACCGTATTGTTCCTATTTAACCCTTTAGGCAACGCCAAAAATCGCTACTGTGGTGAGTATTAGTGTTCTGTGCGACCCCTTGTGCTCTGTATTCGTGTTCATAGTCTGTATCAGCAATCGCCATGGAAGCGCTAGCAAACTACGCTGCCTTCCACGATGGTATCCCTACCGAAGTAGGTGAATACCTACGTTGCAGAGGGTTGGCCAACTTCGCTGAGTTGCCCTGGCACTCAGTAGAAGCCCATCCCTTGTTCGCGCAAATCATCTCTGCCATCACCCAATCCCCCGCCACCGAACGCCAATGGGTTTTCCCTTCGCTACCCTCCAGAACCGTCATCACCTTCCCAGCCTTTTCTTAAGCTTTCCGCCTCACCCCGCAAGGCCGAGAAAATGGCCCCAGTATCCCCCTCGCCCGCATGACCGAACTATTCCCCCGCTCTTCCTCCAACGAGTTCGCTATTCTCTGCCGTCCTGAACCCGAACAATCTGCCCTACAATTCCTAGTCGCCATCCTCAACCTGCAGAAGCGCACCTACGGCATCTCCCGACCCTTCTATTCCGCCTTAGATTTAGCAGCCCGAGAACCCGTCAACTTCGCCTCTTATTTTTTCCATAGAATTCATAAAGAGTGTGTAGCCATAGTGAAGCAAGTAAATAAGGGAACCACCCCGCGCTCTCGCCTTCCCCATATCATATCATTCCTCTCCACACCCAAACCTCTGCGCCACCACCACACCCACTTCTCCTTCCCTCTATTCCGGTCTTTTCCCAACTGGCTGCCATAGGCCAAATGCTCATTACCCTTTCACAACAACTTTCGGTACAGCTGAGTGAAGTCACAAACACGATTCGACAAGATCTATAGCACAAAGTCAACCTCCTAGAAGCCGACATCATCCCTCTCCAAGAAGAAGTCGATGCAGTAAAAGCAGAGAATCATCAATTACAGACGCAAGTAGCAGATCTCCAAGGCCAAGTTTTGGCACAACAGGCACTGATACAACAACGGGATGAGGCCTTAGAGCAACTGGCCGTCAAGGACCAGCTACTAAACGAAGCCCATGAAGAAATCCGGACACTAAAACTCGCGCTACAAGAAAACGAAGATCTCAGCTCATCACTCGAGGAGATGGTCGAAGAAACGAAAGCACAATTGCAGGAGACAATCCAAAAAAATCAAGACCAACAGAGAGAAGCAAAACAAGTCAAAGACGAGCTACGAAGAGCCCAGGAGTGTTTGGACGAAGTGAACAGAATGCTGAGACACCAATTAACCAGGGAATCCAAATACCAAAAAGATCTAGCAAATGCTCAAAGAGAATGCGATGCCTACTACAAAACGATCGAATTTCAGAACCAGCAACTCGAGCGACTCGATAATCAATTGCGAAATCAGCAGGAACGAGTCACGGATATGCAGACGAAGGTCACCGAAATGAAGACATCCCACGACGCTGCACTATCCAACAAATTTTATTTACAAGAGGCCTTCTTACAGAACCAGGCCGAAATTTTGTTAACCCAAGCCATAGCTATTAGCTCCGTTAGAATGGACGCCCAGTTATTAGAACCAACCACTTTAGTTCAGATGATACCATTAAAAAGAAAATTACCCGAACGTTTAGGCTCGCCCGAAATATGTACCTAGAAGGACTTGTCGTAGAACCATAGGAACCTGCGGGTTTGAGTCCACCGTGCGTGCCAGTGTTAGACGGCCGCCGAATAAGGACAAATGTACTAGGACAAGCATCTTAAATGTAAAAGAACCTTTCGGGGAACGCGCAGGTAACTAAAGATTCGCGCACCCTTGTAAAAAATCCTCTATATAAGGCAATGAGAAAAGAGTGGCCGAGTGCCCCATTTTTGGGAATTGTAGTGTATTGTTTGAGTGAGCCCCGTTTTGGGGATTGTAAACGTATTGTTTGAGTGTGTATGTTGTTGAGAAGGTTATTCCTGCTCTGTTCTGGGCTCCGTCTAGTCGTTAATCCTACTCTGTTCTGTTCTGTTCTATGCTTCGTCTAGTCGTTTATTCACACCTTAATACAGAGTTACGAATCAGTTGTATTGCGTTACGAATCTGTTCGGTAATGGTTGAGTGTGTCTCTGAGTGTTATCAAGTGCAGTGTGTTGTTTGTCAGTTCTTCGGCGAAGTAAGGGAATGTGAAAAGTAGTCCCGAACTGTTTGCCTGTTAGCATTTTCTGTAAGTGACCGAAGTCGATACAGTAGTCTACGTTCACTGTTGATTTCGATCACAGGAAGACTAGTATCTGTAATGGTCTGAAGGTGAGTAGGACACCGTTAAGTCTGTGGCTAGTCGTTTGTTCTTAGGAGATTGGTTGTTCGAGTTTAGCATACGGTGAGTTCTCATAACTTCAAGGTATAGATGTCTGGTTGGTATACCTGTCTGTTATGAAGAAGTGCTTATTAGGTGACCTTCGTTACTGAAGTATATTATTGTATTGGATACAAGTAACCGGACTACTGCTCAGATAGCTTCAGCAGGATCAGTTCTGAAGTTCTAAGTCCAGTACACCGAACAGTTTTCAGTTGTTCAGAGTTGGGTACTGAGCTAAGACACGAGAGAGCATTTATGATTGTGTGATGAGTTGGGAAAATAGTACAGGGCCTCTGTCTAACAGACCCCTACCACTCCCAAGGACCCACGTGGCTAAGAGTTAAGTTACTTTTAAGCATCACGATAGTAGTAACCTGCATACGGAAAAGTAGTTCGTCAGGGACTCCCAACCTCCTAAAGTATTGGAGTCCGAAATCAGAATCAGTAGCCTTTAACATTTAACAGTGGTTATTACAGACGATTCATACACATGTATGCAATCATAGCCAAGCCTATGTACTCTCTTTTGACCAAGTTTGAATGGACAGATGAGTGTGAGAACTCATTCAATGAACTTAAACGATGTTTGTGCTCAGCACCTATATTGACAACCCCGGATTGGAGTAAGCCATTCCATGTACATGTGGATGCATCCAACTATGCCATAGGATGTGTGCTAGCACAACCCATGAATGAAGGTAATATAGATCTCCCCATAGCTTATGCGAGTAGACAGTTGAATGCAGCAGAAAGAAATTACACCACTACGAAACTAGAAGGATTAGGAATGATCTACGTGGTAAAGAAATTCAGACATTATTTGTTGGCGAACAATTTCAAATTTTTTACAAATCATCAAACGTTGTTGTACTTAGTCAGTAAGCCATGTAACACATGACAATTGATACGATGGTTTCTATTGCTCATGGAGTATGACTTTGAAGTAGTAGTCAGGAAAGGAAAGACACATCTTAGAGTGGACCACCTCTCAAGATTAACCACAGGAGAAGCTCCTCAACGAATAGTGGATGAATTGCCAGATGCATATTTGTTTAACCTGGAGATAGTACCAGAATGGGCTAAGCCTATTTTCCCTATTTTCACATATGGACCTAAGAATCCTAGGATAAGGATCAAGGAAGGAGAGATTACCAAGTCTCAAAGATACCAAATAATAGCATGAAGTATTTATAAATAGGATAATCAAAAGATTCTTGCTTGTTGTGTAGATGATTCAGAACATGCGAACTGGTTGCAATTAGCACACGTAGGTGCATTAAAGCAACATCATTTGAAACATCGTACATTGCAGACTCTGCATAGACTAGGAGTATATTGGCCTTCGATGGAAGCAAATGTCTACAAGATGTGTAAAGAATGCCCTGTTTGTTGTGAAAGACCACCAGTAGAACATGCTACATTATATCACATGTCTCTCACACCAGAATGGAGTGAACCTTTAGTGACGTACTTGAGGACGAAAACATTCCCTCAAGGAATGACTTTAGCATGACAACGAAGTCTAGAGCACGAAGCTCAAGACTATTCACTTATTGGCGACAATCTATACAAACGAGGACGAGATGGATACTTACGACAATGTGTTCATGAAAGTATTTGAGCGTACTAGAGACTGCACACCAAGGTGTTGCAAGAGGTCATTTTGGCCCCGCTAGGATAACCAAAGCCATACTCTTTGCAGGATTATGGTGGCCCACTCTTCACATGGATGCACATACCTATGTTAAGAGATGTGATGTGTGCCAAAGAACTCAGTTTCCTACTCGCAGAGATGAAATGCCATTGAAACCCATGATGGGAGGACGTGCATTTTCTAAGTGGGGTATAGACTTTGTAGGACCTATTAACCCCCCTGCAAAAGGTACACATGCTGAATACATTATTGTTGCCACCGATTATCTTACCACATAGGTAAAGGCCAAGGCGACAAAAAAGAATGATGCACACATGACTGCAAAATTCTTATTTGAAAATGTCTTTACAAGATATGGATTGCCTATTGAGTTAGTGAGCGATCGATGAACTCACTTTCTAAACCAAGTCATTGAATATTTGTTATAGGATTTTATGGTGATTCATAAGAAATCCGCACTATATCATCCTCAGGCTAATGGTCAAGCAGAAAGCACTAACAAGATCCTTTGTAACGTACTGACGAAACTCATGAACAACAAACGTTCAGATTGGGACAAACAATTACACGCTATTTAGGCATATCGAGTGGCCTACAAGACCGTACTCAATGCAACTTCCTTTCAAATGGTTTTTGTTCAGAATGTCGTGCTTTAGTTGGACTTCTTGATACCGACCCTTAAGGTTGCACAAGAACATTAGTGGATCGGGCATGAATTATCAGCAAGAATAATGGACTTGGAACGATTAGGAGAAACCAGGCTGAAAGCAGCAGCAGGAATATACGCAGCAAAGAAGCGACAGAAAGCATATTTTGATACGCATGTGAAAGATAAAGGCTTAAATGAAGGAGATTTAGTCCTAGTGTATACGCTAAAACAACACGCGCGGAAGTTAGAAAAGCGAGGTTATGGACCTATGTTCATTAACAGACTCTCAGCAAGTGGAGCAGTACAATTAGCCACCTTAGAAGGAGACATAATGCCTAATTACATTAGTAGATGTAGAGTCAAGTTATATCAGGAACCTCTTACTGAGGATATGCTTAGACGACTCACGTTGGCAAAGATGCATAAGGAGGAAGAAAATAGATTATGAGCTGAAGCTCAAGCAGAAGCTATAGAACGCATTAAGCGCATGAAGCTAAGAAGACAAGGACTAGGGAGAGAACATTATAAGCATCTGGAAACAACACCCAGATACCCCATGGCCATGTGTCAAGAAAAGTCAAGTACTTATCCTAGCATAGTGGATAGGAGACCATTCATTATAGTCAAGCTAGAGCACGGAAACCTTTGCCAAGAGCTCAGGGCTTTAATTGACTCAGGTGCTGTGACTAGTGCGATTAGATGGTCCCACTATAAGGACTCAGGAATAGAAATACCCAGATATCCCATGGCCATGTGTCAAGCAAAGTCAAGTACTCATCCTAGCATAGTGGATAGGAGACCATTCATTATAGTCAGGCTAGAGCACGGAAACCTTTGCCAAGAGCTCAGGGCTTTAATTGACTCAGGTGCTGTGACTAGTGCGATTAGATGGTCCCACTATAAGGACTCAAGAATATAAATGCGACCAATTCAGGCATACCTCATAGGGCTAGGAGGCATGGAAACCCCTTGCATGGGTGAGGTGGACCTTCCTATCCTCATACACGATGTGACCATGACAGCGAAGCTACTAGTGTGCCATGACGAGGACCTGATAGAACCCCTAATCCTTGGCCAAGATTGGCTCTACGATCACTCAGTGGACCTAAAGCTTAGACAAGGCTCCTTACAGATTGGAACCTTAGATCAGAAGCGAGTGATACTGCTTGACTTCCCTAATAACACTCCACCTGAGGTATGTAATCCTAAACCATATGAAACGGTTGCAACGGAGGACTGGAAGATATTTGGCCAAATCCCTCGGCTAAGAACGCTCCCTCCAAAGTCAACCCATGAGAGCTTGGTGATGGATCATTGCTAGATAAAAGATTTTTAGGAGATTTTCCCCCGGTCTTCCAGCCGCGGACAAATGGGGATCATTGCAGGACAGATGGGGACAATCAACAGTCAGGTGGACTTCATCAGTAGCCACATGGGCAAAACACCCTGTAGTGCCCATCCTTCCACACTTATTGCGGACTGGCCTAGATTAATAGTACAAAACGGAGCACTTCCTAATGGGCAGGTTTCGCAAGTGTTGGACCTCCCTTCTTTTACCAAAGCAGAGTGTCCATCCAACCTCTGAACCTCAATCACAAAGGAGTCAACCACAACGGAGGAACCCAGACCGACAACAATATCAGATGACACAAGGAAGAAAACAGCAGTATCAGTATCACAAAGCAAGAGGCACGCGACAAATATGGGTGCCAAAAGGACAGAAAACACAGATAATTTTCAATGATGCAGACAAGGATAAGCAAAAGTTAAAGTAGAAGCAGAGTCAGTATCCAACATCTCCTCGACCTTCTTCTACAAGTACGAACAATCGACATATTTGGATCGCCAAGAAGTATCTTAGAAATCGATCCACACCCATGCAGATTTGGGTACCCAAACAGTGTATCATAACTCAACACTCAAGCCATGTAATATATACCACTCAGAAATCTTTTCACCTCTCAATACCACCACATCCGATAGCACCTTTTGTCCCTCAGCAGAAACATTCCACCCGCTCAAAAACTCTTAGGAAGTGGATACCGAAACGTATCCAGACGACTTCTCCGAATCCCTTGTCTAATATTACTCCCATCCTGACTAAACACTACCCTTGTAATAACTCATCCACACCTGAACTTTCTATAAATCCGCACACTGTAACCCATCACTTGTAATAACATATCATCAAGAAATGTATGCATTATCTGAAGCATGTAGGTGTCTAGAGACCTACACTAGTTTTGCAAGCATCATTCCATAAACCACATCACAACACTCGGCTACACGGGTTACACATCGGTTATGGAAAGGGATTGCGGTTTCACTTTAATGAAATCATGATTAATTTCCATACTAATGTGTTAATCTTTTGTAGTAGACCTTCTCCACACTCGCATCACTCATCATGCAGGCAGAAGGACCACCTGAAGCTGGCCCCAGTATACCTACGGTAAATATTGGTGAATTACTGGCAGAGCCTCATTCCACGGAACAACTGCCAAAATTTCAAGGATTTCCAGGACCAATGCCAATTGACGATCCTCCTAGGGGTTATACTGAAAAAATTCATCGTAACTCACATTGGTTTCAAGGTTTAGCAGGCCCATTGGCAGATGCAGATTTCATTTTTGAGGCCAATTTGTCTTTTGACACTCGTACGTGGGGCAAATACCAGTTTTTCTCAAGAGAGTTTGAAGCGCTCCAGAACAAGGAAGATTTAAAGCATGTTTGGGCTAGAGCAGGCTTCACAGAATACTTTGGTGATCCGTTGCCTAAACCAGATTTCTACCAATGCTACTATTTAGTAATCACTTTGATAACTTCTGAGAACAAGGATCTACCAGGCACATTCATTTTGCCGTCTTTGGTAAATGACCCGCCCTTTAAGAAGTTTTACCTTTCCAAAGACTTAATTCGAGCTGCAATCAAAATACATGGAACCCACACACCGACAGAGCGCAAAAGGCTAATTCCAGAGCCTATGAAGCGTGGGGATGTTACCAAATGGGAAGATATTTTGGCTAACACACCTGAGCTATCTAAGCCATTAAGGATTTGTATGCAACATTTCACATTCCCAGCTCAAGTCCGATTCACCATGCCCCACAAACACATTTGGTTTGGATTGTATTTGGCATGCATTTGACCGCAAACAGTTGATCTAGCAAGTTGGATTATTGACTAGCTATATTTAGCATAACACCGATGGGAGAGGAAGAAGGTAATCCATGGATGCTGCGCTCTCACAAGGATCGTGTATATGTGTTTGGCATACGACTTGCCAATAGAGCGTGCTATGATGAGTGAAGAGCTGAAGCCGTTTAAAGGGAAGGCCAAGAAAGCCAGAAAATCTAGTAAAGGATGCACAGGAAAGCACATGCGAGGAACCATCCCATGCCTGCAGTTCCCAAAATCCCCTTCACCTCAGCCATCTCCAGAACAGTCTCCTACGGAACCCCCAGCCGTGATACAACCCATTAGCATATGCCTGTCACGACTAGTTATTACAAAAGGCACTACCAATGCAGTCACCTCTCAGGCAACATCCGTTCAGGAACCTACAACCACTGCAGCAGAAGTTCCCGCCACTATTGGTGCGGAAGCGTTTTCTTTTCCAATACCAAACTTGTAAGCGGAACCCATAGATACAACATTTGATTTTGAAATGCCGGATGCTTTCTCAAATGAATTTCAGTTTTCTGAAGGCCATATTTTCTCTCAGGAATATGAACGACCAAGCTACCCTACCACTCCACCTAATCAACAGCAAGGACAAGTAGTATCTAGCTCGGAAGATGAAAGGACAGAATCATCATCGATGATGAAGAGTCAAGGAAGCCAGGGATCTCAAGAGAATATACGGACGGATGAACAAGAACAACACACTGATACCCAAGGTGACACTAGCACGTATGAAGATGAAATGTTTGAAGCAGCGGCCTACACCTTGGCAATCAAGAAGTTATATCGCACCATGGAAAAAGTTTGGGCACGTAAGAAGTTATCTGAGGAAGAAAGCAAAGCTCTCATAGAATAGGAACTCGTCACAGGAGGCTTTGAAGAAGCATATATCAAAGGCTTCAGAGAACTTGTTAAATGAGTGGGCACCAATGAAGCATTAAGGTATTTGCAGCGAAAGCCGTTACCGCAATTTGACCCGCGCAGAGTTTGTTTACTAACAAAACCAGGTCCATACATCCGTGTACCCACATATGGCCAATCTTCAAAACAGGCCAAGGAAGCCCGTCTCATCCCTGAGGAATCTTTGGTAGAAGAAACAATTATCATCGACTCCCCACTCGACACTACTACTGTACATACCACCAGTGTTACCGAAGTACCCACCACCCCAACAGCTCCTCCTTCACCTCCCATCTCTCCAGTCTCTCCCATACATCCTACCTCACCTAGACCATCCACATCCTTCGATAACGCAGCAGCAGAAATCTTTGTTGATTTGATTCCTCTCACCCTTTCCGCACCTACCCAATCTAGCTTACCTCCTCGAACATCCATCTTTCTATCCAATACATTTCCCCATCCATCCTTCCCTCCTTCCCTACACCTCCAAGACACCTATTTCCCTTTCCACCTCCATTGACTTTTTCTCTAGTTTCACCTCCCCGACCCATCGTAATCCCTCTTTCCCCCTTCCATCAAGCAGTACAAGAGACCCCCTCTAAATTACTCTGCCACCTTTGTAAATCTTGTACTTACACCCACGCACACACCCACTATCACTCTACTATTCACAGGCATGGCACTCAACACCACATCCAGCGACATGGATATCTCACCTCCCACCGCACCACCACTCACACCTCCCACTGCACCACCATATTTAGGTACATCACTTTTTTCCACAATCACCACTGCATCCACGTTCCCATCCCCATTTCCCTTTCCTCTTGCATCGACACCCACACACACAACATCTACATTCACTACACCATTAATTTTATCACTCACCATCGACACTGCATTTCGTCAGATGTTCATATGCATGCCCCAAGTGCGAGATGAGTTTGCATCTCTTGGAACCAGTTACCAAATGATGCAGCAAACAACGAACAATTTACAGTCGTAGCTAAATTCATTATCGATCAAGAATGCATCATTTAACACCCGATACCAAGAGCTCCGCGAGGCCTATCATAAACTTGAACTAGAAAGTGAAGAAAAGACTAAAGAGGCCATCAACGACATAGAAAACTTGTTGAGGGCACAGACTATTCGCAATGCGACACTTATTAGGAACATGGGATTGCTCAAACGCCACTTGGCAGCAGCTAAAGAAGAAAACCACCGTCTATAGGAACAGAACAGAGAGAATTTGGAAGCTGCTTTAGATCAACCAGACCAACCATTGAGCCCCAATCTCTTTAAAGTTTTTCCTTCAGAATCTATGAAAATGTTACTAGATGATCATGTCAGATTGCTAGATGAATACGACAACATGAACGAGGAGTTCCAAAAGCTCAAAGAAGACCACAAATTGCTCCAATTAAGAGCACCTATAGAGCAAGGACCACCAGCTCTTGCGGACCCTTCTCCTCAGATCCTAGAGGAACTCAACGCATTACGGGCCCAGGTCTTAACTCTTCAATCATGGATAGCACTATATGAAGCACCCCCTAGACCAGACTCCCCACCGGAACTACCAACAGAGGAAGAAATAGTGACTATTCCAGTGTGGATGAAGACGATTGAAGAACTTGGATAAACACACTCAACAAGGGTAGAAGTGCAGTTACACGCAATGGCAATGATTGAAGAACGAATTTTACAATTCCCATATTTTGCTCACTTGGCCCCTCGCAGATACATATCTCGGCATGAGCTACAATACAAGACTTATTTTATGTTAATGGCAGAATATCAGCTGGCCATAGAAAAAGAAACACACAAGAAACCCTCTCAAGTGACCTAGTTTGAGCCTGACGATTTGCCACTAGATGCGCAGCGAGGAGAAATCTATCAACCAGATTTACGCAAGGATTTATTACAAGAATATCCAGAGATGATGAGTACTTGGGCCAAGACACCACTCCACTTGAAGTACAACCCATGTTGGGGACCCATGCCACGACGCCGCTCCTAGAAAGCATTTGCCATTAAAGTACAAAACAACAAGCAATGCCAGGATTGGCTCAATTACCCATATTTCAGGCCACCCAGAGGACCACCAACAGTTGGATACATGATGGCAACGATTCGCCACTGGCTCCCTCGCTTACGAAGAATGGATGATGTAGTAGCGCATATGACTGTCAAGATATTTGACATGATGTAGATGGTATTCAAAGTTTTCCGTTGCGTCAAGGCACCACATGTGAACACCCTGGGTTTCGAGCATGGCAATCTCGATTTAGCTTATGACATGAGTATGACACCATCGCTCCGGGTGTGTTATTCCTGGCACTATCGAATAAAGTACTTACCGACGTGCTATAAGCAGACCTTTGAAGAAATGTTCACTACCGGTTTTTGGGAGTATCACTCAGAAGTGTTCATAAGCAGGCCTACACATCTACTATAATTATTTGCCTGTGAACAACTGGTATACTCCACACACTACAGACTCCCGCCATCAGATGAACCGCATCCAATTGATTGGGAGAAACTCGAGGCAGATCTGGCCCAAGGAATTCGCATATCAGAACACACCCTCGCTCATGACCTACTACATAATTATATCTGACAGACCCCACAAAAAGGTTCTATCGAGGACGATAGAAGCGAGAGGGAGGGGGGTGTTGGCAGTACCCAAAGGCATAGAAGATGCGGAAGCATGTAAAGATAGAGCACAACGAAGTAGTGGGGAGCCAGTCGAATCATTTTTCCAAACAAATATATTTCAAAATACTTTTCAAAAACCTCCAACAGTGATTTTCATCACTTTTGTACCATATGTGACATAGAAAAACCCTTTTTGTGATTATATGCTCCATTTTGTGCAAGCCAAGGAGTGCTCAACCTTGAGGAGCTTAGGTAGAACAAGCATACAAATTTTGGCTATTTTTAGACACCGTTTACCCTTTCAAATAGCACCTAGAACCTATTTTTTAACTATGTCGGCCACTAGATGTGAAACCGGCCAAAACTATTCTAGAATCTATAAAAAGAGCTAGAGAGCTCATTTTTGAGGTTAGCCAGTGTAGACTTGTATGAGATAGAGTGAGCTAGAGCTTGTAATTGAGAACTTGAGTAATAGAGTCTATTTTCCTACCTTCCATTGTGTCTTGCTTGTCTCTTCATTATGTGTGTGTATGTGTGTGCATCTCTATGCTTCTCACCTTCACTCTCACTTCATCTCGCATTCATGATCTTCATATCACTCCTATCTCTTCCGTAGATTGACATTAAGGAGGTGGAGCTTCTTAACGTGGTTCTCACCATTGTGCTAGAGCAATATCACTGTATCTCCACTGTTGGTTCTCCCAAAAGTTCCTTGTCCCTCTAACACTCCTCTTTTGTTAATCTGATCAGGGTTTTCAGTTAGTACATATATCTAGCCCATCTTGTCCATGTAACCTCCACCTTTGTACTTGAAAGTTGGTCTTTCAACTATTTCTAATTCTATCATGTTTACCATTCTTGCTACTGAACTATGTAGAATGTCGAGGTAGATGGGTATTCCTTGCAAGTTAGTGGATACATATTGAAGAGACATCCGATATTCCTCTTCCACCGTAGACATAAAACCTTCCCTAGGTACTGAACTATGCATGTCTTCAGAAGCCATGGGTCTCTCCATGTTAAAAGACATTTTTGACTCACTCGTATGTGAACTCAACACGTAGTGAAAACCAGTGAGTTATGAGCCCATGACTTGGTTGTATGGTTGACACTAGCCTCATATGATTTGATACTTTATCTATCTTTTCCTAGGTTTCTATTTGATCCAGGTTCATAAGCTTTGTCTAATATTCCAAATTTTCCCTTTGTATTGCTGAAAATACTTTATTACCCCTTGCTTCCTAGTCCCACGAGCTTTTCAATGAACCCAAAATCACAACAAACGGATTTCATATGAGAAAGTTATGCCAGTTCAAGGTTCTGGGGGTTAAAACAGGGAAACATGATTTCTCTGGGAGTACCTCAGAATAGGTGATACGATACCAGATTTTCACGATATGCGATACCACTACGGATGATACCACCTCAGACAATACGATACCACCAAGGCGATACCAACTTCCACGATACGATACTGTTATCCAGACGATACGATATTGGGAGTGATCATGATACGATACCACAAGGTGCATGATACAATACCTCACATTGGCACGCCAGGATACCAACGTCACGATACGATACTAGGATAGCTAACGATACGATACTAGGATAGCTAACGATACGATACTTGATTGGCTCATGATACAATACCAATAGTTAGGACGATACGATACCAATGAATTCTCGGGATGATATGATACCAGTGAATTCTCGGGACGATACGATACCAAGTTACCAAACCATATGATACCAATCTATAAACGATACGATACCACTTGGTAGAGGATATGATGCCTTATCCGACACGATACGATACCACCAAAAAGATGGCGATACAATACTTAAGATCACTGCAATACGATACCGGGTATGCTCATGATAGGATACTTGGTGGACCACAATACGATACCACCGAAGGACTGCGATCGTGATACCAACCCTTGGCGATACACGATACTCAACAAGTATCACAATACACGGGAGTTCTGTTATCGCGATACCAAAAATCAATCGGACATGATACTTGGAATTTTTTGGCACCCAAATTCAAAAATTTTTGTAGATATGTGTACCTTATGCCCTTCTTGTCACTCTTATGTGTCTGGGGATGCAAAAACTCTCACCTCTTCCACGATATTGCACTCGCGATACCGACGCAGATAGTCTCACTCCTCGCAATACTTCACTCAGTTTGTGATGTTTTGAGAGGATTTCGAGTCTATTTCTTCAACGTTTCAACCACAAGTGAAAATGAAGTGAATGTACAACCGAAAATGGAGAAAATATGAGAAGATGAAGGTGGAAGGAAATGGTGGTGATGGTGAAGATGAAGCTAAAAAAAAACTCAAAAAATGAACTGAAAATGGTGATTTTTTTACCTTCCAACATCGCTACTCTATGTCTTACCGTCACACGCCCATCCTCTAAGCTCTCTCCCCGACAACGGTGCCAAATTTGGTGTCACTCTAGCACAATGGTAGGTACCAACATGAGGAGATTCACCTCATAAATGTCAATCCATGGAGACGTGAGGACTGGTATGAAGACCGTGGGCAAGTGACGGCACAAGTGCGTGAGTGAAAGCACACAAGCATGCACACACATACACACATGTGCACAAGGTAAGAGCAAAGAGTGGAACAATGGAAGTACTTTGATTGCAAAAGAGTTCTCTTACAAAAGATCAAATCTACAACAAGCTACCTCTAAAATGAGCTCTCCCGCCCTTTTTATAGTTTTTTGAGTAATTTTGGCCCTGTCCAGACCTAGAGTCTGACCTAGTTAAAACTTAGGTTCCATGGCTTATTAGGGGGCTCAAACGGAGTCTAAAAATTATGAAAATTGGTAGGATGATACTTCTAATACTCCTCAAGCTCAAGGACTCCTCGGCTTGAACAAAATGGAGTTTCAAAAATGGAAAATGGTATTTACAATGGTTTTTAGTAATCAAAATCACTATTTTTATAGGGATGTCTTCTTTAAATTTGACATGTGCTTCTTGGATCTCCCTACATGCTCCTTCTTCATGTGTGTCCACTTCCTTCTTCCATGCTTGTCCTTGACCTTGAGTGTCAACACACTCCTATGGAAATAGGTTTATGGTTGATTCTTTGTGATGCTAGAGATGCATTTGATGTTGTTCTCTATCAACAAGCTGTTGGATGCTTGATTTACTTATGCATAACTTGGCTTGACATTCAGTTTGATGTATCTTAGATGAGCACGTTTATGCATTTCCCACATGTCAAGCATTGGTAAGAGGTTAAGCGCATCTTTCACTACTTGATTGCTACCCCGCTTACTTGGATTGTTTTATCCCAAGGGGGGATCACTACTATCAAATTTACATGCTTTTTCTAACTCCGATTGGTTGGTTTCTATGACACTTGTGTATCCTCGAGTGGTTTTTGCTTCATGCTTGGTAGCTCATGCATATCTTGTCTGAGAAAGAACCAACCTACTCTTGTCACTTCTAGTTATAAGGCTGAGTATAGGGCAACTTTCATAGTAATTGTTGAGTGTGTGTGACTCAGATGCCTTTTGGTTGATTTGGGTGTTGCTCAATCTTCTGCCATCATCATCTTCACTGACAATGAGACTGTATTGGAAATTGTGAGGAACCCTATGTTCCATGCTCGCACAAAGCACATTGAGGTGCATTATCATTATGTCAAGGAGAGGTTCTTTGCTGGAAAGATTAGTTTGGCATATGTGGCCACAGAGGATAACATTGCAAATCTTTTCGCAAAGGCTCTGCCTCAAGAGAAGTTTGAAGCTTTTCACAAAGATTTGAGCTTACGTCATGTCACTCTAGTACAATGGTGAGTGCCAACATGATGAGTTCCACCTAGTAATTGTCAATCTATAGAGAGGCTAGTCCAATATGAAGATTGAGAGCAAGTGAAGTATGCGAAGGTGATGGTGAGAAATGCAAAATGCATACACACACACACACACGAGAAAAGAGGTGATGGAGATCAATGGAAGGCAAGAAAGGAACTCATACTCATATTCATTACAATAGCTCTACTAGCTCAATAGTAATAGTTTCAAAAGTGTCAAAAAGTTCTCAAAATGAGCTCTCTAGCTCTATTTATAGTTTTTGCCTAGTTTTGACTCGTTTCACATCTAGTGACTGGCATAGTTAAAAGATAGGTTCTACATCTAATTTGAGGTACCTAATGGCTTCCAAAAATTATGAAAATTGCTATGAGCTACCTACTTAGACTCCTCAAGCTCAAGGACTCCTCCGCTTGCAGACAATGGAGTCATACATGCAATAATTGGATGTATGTACGTATATTACATTGTTTTAGTGATAAAAATCACTTTTTGGGTTATGAAATGACCTATGTGCTTCCTCTACATGTGTGACGAGATCCTGTGCCTTGAACACTCCCCTCCTCCTCATTTCTATCGTCCATGATAGAACTTGATCGTGCATGCGTAATGTAGTTATTACGGAGGTCTGTCGCAAGGATATGTTCCATTATTCGAATGCTTTTTCTAGATTTTCCCAATCAAGTGGTTGGGGATCATCAGGAGGTGGCAGTTGATAATGCTCGGAGTACATCACTTGTTTGCATGCAAACAAATGGAGCAGGTGAGTGGGTCTGCTAATAAAGACTTCTGAGTGGTACTCCTAGAATCCAGTAGTGAACATGTCTTCAAACATCTGCTTGTAGCAGGCCGTCATATATTTCAATCGGTAGTGCCACACATAATATACCTTGAGGGATGGCGTCATGCTCATATCATACACTAAATCCAAGTTTCCATGTTCGAATCTGGGGGTGTTCACCATTGGAGCCTTGACATGCTTGAATGTCTTGAAGAACATTTGCATCATATCAAAATTTTTCTCTATCATTTGCATGGAAACGTCGGGCATACGATGTAGGCGGGGTAACCAATGGCGAATGGTAGCCATCATGTATCCCACAATAGGTGTGTTATTCTGGGGAGGTGCTAGGCAAGGGTAGTTGAGCCACTTGTGACATTGTCAGTTGTTCTGAACTTTAATTGCAAAGGCCTTCCAGGAACGTCTTCAAGGGACCGGTCCATAGCACGGGTTGTATTGTAGATGGGTGGGTGCACATATCCATGTATGCATCATCTCTCGATATTGTTGTAGTAATTCCACCCTCCATGTAGGTTGATAGATATGACCTTTTTCAGCTTTCCTGTTGGTGCAAATATACAAGCCTTCAAATTTGGCTTAGCATGAAAGACTATATGTAGAAGCATTGATGATTCATATGAACCATAGCTTGTAATACTTGATCCTTTACCATTGTAAAAGGTTTATACCTTGAGAGAATCTTGTAAAACCATATATCCCATGAAGTTAGGAGACCTATGAGCTACGAATCTCATTTGATGGAATAACTCCTCAATCCAAGGAGTCACGATTAGTTGGATCCAAGTTTGAAATTCAAATTCAAGCTTGAGAGAAAACTTCTTATAAAAAGGCTTGTAAAAAACTCGCCGTGCATGGCCTCATTCAGAGCTCTTCCATTGATCATTTGTAAGACTTGAGTAGCTTACACCATAGCTAGCTCATTTCACTATTATTGGGAATCATTACAATGCCGATGATCTTGTATAATCATGTGTTATAATACATATAGTTCATTGATAATCTCTGTTGACTTCTCTACTATGAATACTCAGCATAATGAACTTTCTTTGGTCATATCTTAGTGATTTCTCAATCATTTTGCATGATCTATAGCTTCTTGGAACCAGCTTAAAGTCTATATAATGCTGTTAAAATCTCAAGGCATTTGGTTCAACCATCTAGGAGAAAACGTCATCGAAGTGCTCACTGATCATTTACTATTCAGTCCCTAAAAGCCCGGGGGTAAGCATTGAATTGCTAAACTTATTTCTTAAAGAATGGTTTATCATTTTGGATGGTTTCACTTGTAATCATTAGCTATCCAAGCTAATTAAATTTTCTCAAAAGGAATTTAATCAATTGCTACTGTACTGTGAGCATTGAGCAAAAGAATCAGTAGGTATATAGAACAAAATAGCAAGTTTTGGGAAACTAGCTATTCATGAAGTAGTCTGTTTTGATTCACTTGTTTCAAGCATCAAGTCCAAAGTACATAGGTACTTTCTTGGTTTCATGTGCAAGCTAAAAGGGCCTACTAAATAACTCTGAAGTGTAATAGGTTAGGTACAAAGTAGGTTTTAGCAGTGCCACCTCACTTCCTTGAGGTATCCATCCATCTCTTCCTACAGTGGTATCAAAGCAAGTTGAGGAAAAATGGGAGATGGTTTCCCTTCTTTCATTGATAAATTGGATAGGAACAATTATCCTGCATGGTCCTTGAGGATAAAGACCTATCTACAAGTACTCATTGCTCTTTAAAGAGTTTAATACCCATCTCAAAAATCCTTCATGACTATGTTGGCTAAAGTCCTCAAGATAAAACATCTTGTGTAATTCTTTCCTAAATTCCTCCCAAGGTTTATTAGCATGAACTTGAATACTTTCTAGTATGGAACTAGAAACTACACAGCCAAAATATTTTACTAAAACGTCATCAAGTAAATCTTGGATTTTCACTTGTTCTTCAAATGCATCCACGTACTCTGTAATATTTAAGCCAGTAAATTTTCCTTTTTCTCTTAAATAGCTTGGATTGTGTGTGTTCCTTGTTTCTCTATCATCATATTCTTAAACATCTCCTCCATCTTGCGTTCTTGATAACGCTTCAAATGGAGTAGAAGGTCTCTAATGGCAGGCTCTAATCTCTCTCTAAATTGTCTAAACCTATCCCTAGATGATAAAGCCAAGAATATTGGCTTTACCAGATCCTAAGCTTTACTATTACTATTTTCTTTTCTTAAATAAGTTTATAATGTGCTTACTAAACTTATACTGTCTCTTGACTTGATCTTTTAGTTTTATAATTTAATTCCTCTTTTACTTTATGAGTTTTTATTTTTTTTGAACTTACTCTAATTTTCAAACCTTTGAATATTTAATTCCAAAGGTTTCTCTAATAAAGTTTATATGTGTAGATAGGTTTTATGAGTTTTAAATATATTTTCTTAATTTACATATTTTGGATAATGTAATAGGTAAAACAATAATTACTACTAAGTTCTTGAATAATAATCTCTTAAGGTGATTTTGGATTTTAATAAAGTAGGAAAGAAATAAAAGCAACTACTTTAAATCAAAAGAACTTAAACCTAAACCTCTTTTTGTACTATAAAATAAAATTCTTTTTGTGCAATAAAATAAATATGAAGCAAACAAATAATCTTTCAGTTAAAAAAGAAGCTTTTCTTTTCGTACAATAAAATAAATCTTTTCAAGTATTTTATAAAACTATCCTAAGATCTAATATGAAATTGCTTCGAGTACTAAACAAAACTAATCTTTCCTAATGCAAGAATGTTTCAATGTTTTGTAAATGCAAGTGTAATGTGCCTAATTTCTAGTGCAAAACCTTCTTTTTTAGTGATGTGATTGTACTAAAATAAAGGAACTTGAAAAACCACCTTACCTGTCGTGGGTTGATGCAAAGGTTCTAATGTGCACTGATATATTTTTTTTACAAATTTTTTTTAGTAAATCAAACCTAAGTACAAAGTTAAAAGTGATTGTGTATATCTGATCTTCTTGTATGTTAATGGGGGGGAAAGATGCATATATAACTACACACTCACATACATTCTCATATACATATATCTATTTCATATGCTTACACATAATCATTAACTTTAATATGCATACTCATACACTAATATGTACTTGTAATGCAATTCCATTCATGCCTATCATGCATTTATGCACAAGTAAACACATGCACTCATATGCACTCATGCATAATTACACATGCACTCATCATACACTCATGCATATGCATTTATGCATTCATACACAAGCATACATGCACTTCACACATACACATGCATACATGCTCTTCATACATACACATGCATACATGCAAACATCTCTAACATACATGGGCATACACACACCTCTAATGCACATATCTACTTCACATATAGGCATATGCACATACGTCACACATGCACATACACTTATTCATATCACCTATCTACTTCATTTATGCATATGCACTTATGCATTCTTACACATGCACTTCATGCACATGCATTCATTCATATGCACATGCACTCTTGTATAGTCGTGCTCATGCATATGCATTCATGCACACATACATTATAAATGTAGATTCACATGCAAATACATCATACTTCACATGTAAATATGCATACATATTTAATTATATTTTCATGTAGAGATAATATAGGTAAAATTAAGAAATAATAAACTACTATTCATTTTTCTCTCTCTTTCTCTTTCTCTCACTTTCTCTCAAACAAACTCGCCCAAGTACAGGCACAGGTCTCGATCTTATGTATGATGCATATATGCTTTTCATTGCTTTTTATTCTTCTCGATCCTCTTTTCATATCCCTACCTTTCATGCTCTCGAACATCTTGATTTGAAGCTTGAAAAGTAGAAGCTCGCAAAATCAGCCCTAACACATTCAATCTATCAAGACAGTGGTCATAATCAAGACAGCCCTTCGTGAATACGTTTAGCTATCAAGACAGTGGTCATGTCAGATTGGCCTTTGCATCGCTTCCTCCGGGTTTCCCCCTCAATGGCGCATGAAGATGATGGGAAACGATAATATCCTCCTGCCCTCTCCGCAGCTGTTCCTAGATCACATGCATATAGTGCCTCGCTCCATTCGTTTTCTCTGAATTTCTTCAACTCAGGAGCTCTCTCCTCCTCTCTGCTGCTTCGAGCCATGATCTCTTTATGCATGCATTCTCCAGATGACTCGCACTTTGCATTTTTTAAATCCTAGTTAAATGTGCCTTTCTTCAAAATATGCCTCCTTGAGCCATGCACACACCCTCTTTTTTTTTTACCTTCTCATGCCGAACTATCCTCCCATAGAAGTTCATAATAGATTGCAAGTGCTCATTTGCTTCACACCTGTAGCTCGAAAACACACAGACGAAGGTGGGCACACACTTTTCCGCATATATGCAGTAGGGTTTTTTAATTAGTTGTACATAAAATCTCTTGCACTAAAGAGATAAAATGCAATGAATCAACTTCGAAGCTTCACAAAATTTCATGAGAGAAACCTGTGATTCAACTTTATATTGCATGCAATCTTGATCATCCAAATCTCATGACAATTGTTTCCAGACCTTCCGAGATGGTCCTTCCTTTGTGAATGTATCATCATGCGTGTTTGGTTTAGTCCTTCACCATGGCTAAACAAAGCTATCAACTGAGTGATGCAATAGCTTCTTTTTTTGATCAAATAGCTCTAATCCGATCCAAGACCACCATTATCTGCACTATTTTGTAGAAATAAATGCTTCATCTTTCATTACTCTGTTTCTTCTCTTCAAGCATATTGTCTTTGAAATTTCTCGATGCTTCTTGTCTCGCTTTTTTTTTTGTATGTTGTTGAAGGTTCTCAACTAGAATATGGAGAGGAATTCTCTCCAACATTCAATCCCTCCAAACTTGCACATCCGTTGGATGGGCCAACTGTAGTATGTATTTTTCTTTCTAACGATAAAATTTATCTTGTACATCAAAACTTAGTTTCATCATGTGTGCATGGGACAACAAAAAGAAGTGCCTATGCAAGGCTGTGTGGTTAGCCCTATGAAATGCACACTCGAAAATGCACATATAAAAGATATGGTGCAAATAAGAAGAAAATAGCATAAGATGATGAGGCTTGTGCACTTCCTCGCATACAATCAATGTGAACCTATATAAATCCTTACAATCTCTCTTATGTGCATGGGCAAAGCTCAGTTTGTGTCTGGATGCAAGGTCATGTAATGAGACCCTACCATGCATACTCTAAGTGCATTTTTAAACAATTATGGTGTATAGACAAGGTAAGAGCATTCACCGAAGAGGTTTAGGCTCCCAAATTTAGGCTTTACTTCCAAATTTTATGATGCATTTTACAATGTAAATTGGTGCAAATGGATGTGCACCTATTGGACACGCAACTTTCGTGCTCATATATAAAATTCATGCATACTTTAGATGCTAAATAAAACAACATTGTGCAAAGAAATGAAAACTTGGTATGAATTTCTAAAACTAAATTATCACAAGTTCTTTTCTTTATTCATGCTTCGTCAATCCTCTTTAGACTTGCAACTTCAGAAAATCATAACTTCAAGTCTTCTTCCTTCGTTTAAAACATGTCTAAAACTCAACTAGTATAGTTAGTCAATTCATCATAAACATCAAAACACAATCCATAAAGTTATTACTCATCATTCATTGCTTTGTCTTGATGGTCTTATTGATCTCATGAAAACATCAAAAAATTTTAGTATAAAAAAACTTGATCATGATATTTATTTCTCCTCAATTTATCTTCATGTACATGTCTTGTCAAAACAACTATTCAAAAATACATTAGCAAGCATTTTGTAATCATTTAATACAAGGCATAAAAAATATCTGCATAGATAACTCATTTTTTCTTTTAATGGTTCTTGTTGACTTCTTCATATTTTGTGTAATTTGTTTGATAATGTTTTCAAAAACTTCTTGTTCCTTTTCGTTAAGTTTTTCGTCATTCTTTGAATCCTTATTCGCACTAGCTATTTGGTTACTATTCTTAATTTTATTTTGGTTATTAGTTTGGTTGCTAGTTTCTAGGTTCACTTGTGCTTTTATCTTTTCTCATCTTCAAATATTCGATCGTTTAGTAAGGACTTTTGATCAATTAATATATTATGAAAATCTTCACTTTTTTTTTCGTTTCTCATAAGTTGCTCTTTCATACTCTTGCTTATCATTTGGCTTACTATCTTGCACCATCACTTCAACTTGTGTATTATTCATTTTTGTTTGGATATTTATCATATCTTTAACCAATCGATGCCTAATTCTTGATCAATAGATTTTGCGTTATTATCACGTTTCTCTCTAGTGTTTTTTAACTCATTTGTTTGATCTTGATCGAACTTGTTTTTGCTCAAAATATTTTACCATTTCACCTCCACTTAGGATCAAGTGTAAAGGGTCCTCAGTATGATAATCACATATTTTCTTTCCTATTTGACATACTATTTGATGTTTGCATGCACGCTCAAATGCAACACAATCATCATAGGTATGGCCGATCTGATCACACCAAAAACATCGAACAATGTGCTTTTGATACCTAGAAGGTCTTTTTAGTATTGGTCAGGGAGGGCTTTGCCTATGATCAAGTAAAGGGGCTTCTAATGAATCTATAGACATGCGATGAACTTGGGTCTCATATCCATTTCTATGTTCACTTCACATCTTCTCATTTATGCGATTCTCTAAAGTATCTAATCTTCCGTGTACTCGTGCCAATTCAGATCGCATCGTATCTCCTAATGATGCTAACTCATTAACAACACACATATGCAAAGCTATAATCAGATCAGTAAATTTCATCATTATTTGAGTTATTTTTGATGTCAAGGAATCAAATTCTGAAGCAAAATGTTCATTGGTTGATGCAAAAATGCATGATTCAATATCATAAAGAATTACTGCATAATTAAAATCCATCTTCCTATGTGTGAAACCAAAATAGATGTAGGGATCAGAAGGGATACCTCACAACCCTTTATTTCCACGTAATCACTTGAGTCGCTTAAGGCCGTAGAGTTTCATGTCGGGTTCACCAATGTAGGTGCGAAAGCAATGGCTAGTGGATCAAGCCAACCGTTGGAATAACGATGCAGGCTGGGTGCTTGGAGCAAGCTCAGGTGAAGTGGGAACTCAAAGAAGCAAATATAAACTTCGGAAAATAATTAGACAAAACAAATCCGAATTCTCATTCAAATAGAGTAACTTTAGTTTAGTTCATGCTTAGTCAACCTTTATGTCCAATAATTCAAATTCAACTTCAAAGATGTTTTAAATAGTTCAAATTCAACAAGCTTCTCATGAAAGATCTTACCTCTTCACTTCTTTGCATAAAATTACTAATGCCAACACCATGCATTAATGAACACTTTCTTATCTTCTTAAATGAAGAGGAATTCTCAGACATAATTATCGAGACAAAATAGAAGGTACAAAATAGAAGGTATATATCAAAATAGAAGGTACAAAAAAATTTTGTTCTAAATTCTTATCACTAGATACAGCTTTCCTTTTCAATTAGGAAGTGTGTCATACTTCATGCATGCATAAGACATCATTTATAAATTAGAATAAATAGAAATAATGCGCATAGAGATACATTGTTTGCAAACATAAGCTCGATCTATTGATTAGATAACTTTGCAATTTTAGTGAGTGAAGATAAATTAAACCTTGACGTTGATTCAACACATTCCGTTTCCATTAAATTATGGAAATAAAATATCACAATATAGGAAACATCTTATAAACATATAATAATAATAATGAGAGAAGATGATTGGAATTCAGCGTTCGGAGTACAGTACATGAATTTGTTTCTTTCTAACGATTCCAATAAACATATAGATATATGTTCCCTTTCGTAACTTTTGATGACTTTGTCTGGTGGGTGTTCACGAGAAACACATCTTCAAATCTTAAAGTTTAGCTATAGATTCATGTTATCCTTCCAAAGTCTGATTATCATGACAACCTCAGAAAACAAAAGAAAACAAACAATTATGAAATTGTCATCGCTTTTCATACACAAACTATTTATTTTGTGATTCATATTAGATTATTTTAAACGTTCATCAAATAGACATAAAGCGCATGACGAGATTAGCCGTTCATGTCTTGTTTTTTTTTAATATAAAGGAAGTTCGGCAATAGCCTACTCTCCCGGACTTGAATTAAATTAAGAAACAAAGGTACAATAGAAGGGGACTAGTGCCCACGGGACCCCCCAAATCCCACAAAGCAGGGGAAGCTTGATTGAGTCCTACGTTGCATTACAGAGAAGGTTAATCACCCTCTCGTCGCCCTCATGCGGGGCCCACTTGTTTTTGAGCTTGTTGTTAATCAAAAGGAGGACTTGATGGTGCCTGAAGGGGGGGGATTTCTTACTGTTAGCAATCCTTTTGCCAAGGAGGAATAGTGATTTCTCAATCGACCACTCTCTGGGGGGATCGCCGAAGTTGAGAGCACACCTCTCCCGCCATATTTTCCACAGGACTTCTCCTCTGATGGCGTTCCAGAGCGTCGCAGAGCAGCCGATCGCTTCACCCAAGAGGACTTGTTTCCAACTAAGCTGATTTTGAAGTCTGATTTTCATTCCAACCGTCTGCCAGATTCTGTAGGAGTTGGGGCAAGTAAGGAAGATGTGTGGGACATCTTCGATAGCCCGGTGACAGCGTTTGCACCAAGGAGGGATCCCGCAAAGTTTGCTAGCCTTATGGTTGGTCCAAATTCCTCGATGAATAATTTGCCACAAGAGGACAGACTTCTTAATCTCTATAAGGGGGTGCCAGATACCCATGAATTTCATGTCCCACCGAAGCCGCGTCCAAGACAGGCACCACTTCTTGTTGAGGCTGATCTGGAGGTCAGCCGTTTCTTTGATGTTCGGGATTTTGAGTAGGCTATTTCCATTGTGCCATTTGAGACCAAGCGAGTTCGGTGTGTCGTGTCCCATGAGAAGGCGAGTCTTGTGGCGATCCCATGCGAGGCATCTGCTTTGCAAAGTGTTCCATTCTTCGTAGGAGATGTTTATGCGAGGGTCAATATCCTCGAAGTTGATCCAGCTGTTGGTGTCATGTTTCCAGAGGTGTTTCCATTTTTTGAATCCTTTGTTCCATAACTTCTTGGCATTTTGAGTGTTCCACGACTCCACACTCCGGATGCCATGTATCGGAAACCAGATTGAGTCGTTTTGTCTGATTCCGGCCGCCCACTTCCAGTCCTCACTGATTCTTGTGAAGCGTTTGACTTTATTCCAGCCCTTCCAGAGGGAGCACACGAGATTGGAGCCTTTCGGGAAGACGGGGATCGGGGAGAATAGTAGGGTCATGATGTCAAGATTCTTCCAGTTTGGGAACCCCGTGAGGGCCAACTCATTCTTGTTTCTGAAGATCAGCTTGGCCCACAAGGCCTCCCTATTGCACCAAGCCTTAATCATCCACTTGGCAGCCAGTTTGTTAGCCATACACCCAATGTCCAGGATACCAAGCCCCCTGCTATCTCTAGGGCTAGTGCAGATGGCCCATTTGATTTTAGGCACCCCCCTTCTGTTATGGTCGCCCGTCCAAAGGAAGTTTCTACAAATACTATTTAGTTTGGACAGACCTTGCTCATTCGGTTTCCAACAGGAAAGGAAGTAGATGGTAGAAGAGAGGAGGAACGTGTTGATAACCATCGCACGCCCAGCGAGATTGATTTGCATACCTCTCCAATAGTTAAGCTTGTTTTCGAGTTTGGCCAGCACCCAGTTCCATCGCTGCTCCATAGAGACGCCAAACCCCAAGGGGATTCCAAGCAGCCGAAAGATTTGGCCCTGCGGAATGATTTGACAGCCCTGTTCAATGAGAAGGCCAGGGTGATGTCCCACAATAGCCCTAAAGGCGGTCTTAGAGTGGTTGATTTTGGATCCAGAGGCGTCACAAAAGGTAGCAAGACACCTCCAGAAAGTCTCCATACTGGTATTATCATTGTGGACGAACGCGTTCATGTCATCAGCAAAAAGTCTCATGATGATTTGACTGTGGTCGTGAGGCTGCCGGAGGCCTTTGATATTGCCCGCCTCCACATGATGTGCCACTAGTCTGCTCAGCCTCTCAGTGGCGATGGCAAAAAGAAGGGGGGCCAGAGGGCACCCTTGTCTAATAGATCTTCTAAGATGGATCGCCTTCGAAAGTTTGCCGTTAACGTTAATTTGGGTCGTTGCGTTTCCGAGGAGGGTGGCGACCATCTTGGTGAATTTCTGACTACATCCGAGATCTTGGAGCGACTGCAGAATATAGTCCCATTCTAGCCTGTCGTAGGCTTTGTCAAAGTCAATCTTGATGAAAACCACATCTTGATTAGACTCATTTGCAAATTGAATACCTTCCCAAATATCCATAATGGTTTCCAGGATGTTTTGCAGATATTAATAATCATCTAAACTCCACAACTGCCAATACTTCTTCCTCTTCTCTAGTCGCTAAAAAAATTTCAATGTGTCAGAACTCTTGCGGAGCATGTCAGACACTAAAAACAGAAATGGACCACGATCAAATGTGTCAGATCGTAAAATAAAATCAATCAAAACTACTACATCATGTGAAAATCCTTGGCGTTCTCACACTAATTTTTAACTCCTAGTTAAATGTGCCTTTCTTCAAAATATGCCTCCCTGAGCCATCATGCACACACCCTCTTTTTTTTTAACCTTCTCATGCCGAACTATCGTCCCATATAAGTTCATTATAGATTGCAAGTGCTCATGTGCTTCACACATGTAGCTCGCAAGCACACAGACGAAGGTGGGCACACACTTTGATTTTTTAATTAGTTATACATAAAATCTCTTGAACTAAAGAGATAAAATGCAATGAAACCAACTTCGAAGCTTCACAAAATTTCATGAGAGAAACCTGTGATTCAACCTTATATTGCATGCAATCTTGATCATCCAAATCTCATGAAAATTGTTTCCATACCTTCTGAGATGGTCCTTCCTTTGTGAATGTATCATCATGCGTGTCTGGTTTAGTTTAGTCCTTCACCATGGCTAAATGAAGCTATCAACTGAGCGATGCAATAGCTTCTTTCTTTGATCAAATTGACAATCGGAATGCATATCGAGTGATTGAGGGAGATAAATTCATGAACCTTAGATCAGGAAAGCATGTAGGTAAGTCAGATCGGCGAAGCTTTAGGTCATCAGAAGCAAGTGTAAAGACTACAACACATTCCTGGGTTAAAAATTGAATAACTATCCATACGACTTGAGCTCAAAGACTAGTGAGTCTAAAATGGCCTATAGCACGGAGAGACCGAAAGGAGGATTAAGTGTAACCTATTTGGAATTACCAGATGGACCTTACAGGACCTAATTAGAATATGTCCAAACCAACCACTTAGGTGCTCGTATCTATTTCAATCGCATAACCTTGACCAACCCATTGGATTGGAGCATCCAGTAAATAAATTCGAGAGAGACGCATACCTAGAGAAGGAAGGAACAATGTATATCATAACGAACCAGCCTAACCACACTAATGCATTCGGTGTAGTCATACCCCAGATGGATGAGAGCCTCAGGGTAACAACCATAAGGAAAGGAACCCAAGACTCCTAGAGGAAAATATGTACTGATAAGAATGTTGAAACCTAAACGGATCCCTCACGATAATAGAAGCATTGAGTTGTTTTTGAATAAGGACACTGATGAAGCATTTTGGAGATTTAGAATGGAACAATCCAATGAAGTAGGTTCAATCACCATTTAGGAATTTAAGGATCCTAATACCCCTGGAAATGTGGTTTACCTAGACAACACTTCAGAACAAGTGTTTGTAGTTTTAGACCATGCAAGGCATGCTTATACATGGAGAGGTGAGTTGGTATTCCCTCCATCACCAGTGAATGTAAATGCTAGTCATCAAGGTGTTGGGACATCCTCAGCCCATGGGTCCCAAAGAGAGAAAAACAAAGAAAAGCCAGAAGTGAGTTTTACTCATCCCATAGGGAGGGATAGATCAACCATGGACAGCGATAGATTCGCACGACAAAGGGAACCTAGACTACAAGGAGGTACAAAGGACTTTCCTCTACCTAGACCATGGGAGCATCCAAGAATATTGAGACCTAATCAATTAGTGAAGTCAATGAAAAATTACTTTGATAGGACAAGAGATGTCTATGATCATGTTGTGGAGTTTAAGCAAGTGTTGCGAGGGGAGCATGTAGAAGACATGTTCACACAGTACAATGCTATTAGATGGAACACTCAAACATTTATGTTATGTGCTTTCATTCTCTATGTGCTTGATCTCAATTAGCTAGTTGCAAGAGAGCAAATTTTATGTATTACTTGGTGAGCATCAGTTTTAGTTGCAATTGGGACAACTTATGTGGACTCACGCTAAAGAACACTACCTTAACCTAGTTCCAACCACTGCAACAAAGACAATTTAGGGAAATTCATCACTTGTTGGAGTCCTTCATCATTGAATTCTCTAAAAGTGGAGTTACACATAACACTTCTTCATTGATTCACAGCTTCAAATAGACGCCTCAGGAAACCGTCAGACTCATAGGACGTAGGTTTAGACAACATATTGAGAGATGTCCAATGTCAGAACTTCCCTCACATGCTAAGCAAGTGTCTTTGTTTTTAGATGGCCTCTTGAGCTCTAGACTCCGCTCATATGTCTATCTAAAGAAACCTAGAATGCTAGAGCAATGTGTACGGATTTGTATAGACATTGAGGATAATTTAGGAGATGAATTAGAACTTTCAAAGGTATACAAAGATTTGGAGAGCTCCTCTTAATCATCCTCAAAGCACTCTAACTTGATAAAAGACCTAGCAGAAAAGGTGGCCCAAAAACTAGGAGTTTCAAGAAAACAGATGCCTAGGTTAACACCCATCAAACATTGTTATACGTGTGGGGGTGATCATATGGAAAATGTGTGTCCCAATGTGACACAACCACAAGCCAACCCTAGTGGCCAATACCCCACAATTGAAAGACGGTTCACGAATCACACTGCACAAGATTGTCCATACAACAAACAAGCAGTGCCACAGAACTATCCTCATGCATACCCCCAACTGGGTAGGTACCAAAGTCAATACAATTCACAACCTTATTACTACAGGCTCCCACAGAACTACCCTTATCGGACTCAATAGAGACCACAACATACATTGTTGCAAAAGAGAACCTCAGTAGAGCTTTAGTGCCTTCTTCGCCCCTGATCATTGAAAGTGACCGTAATCCTAATAGTTTTGATTCTACCCATGTAGATAGCTCACTTATATACTACAAGAGTCACCCAAACACATGGAAGCATATCATTACGATAGTACACCATTGGAACCCAATTGGGAGCCTAACTATGCCAATGTCATGTATACGAACCCTAACACACGACCCCAGTTGAGACAGCCACGACCATAGGGGCCTAAAGGACCATGCTTCAAATGCCAACGAGATCATTTCATAAAGGATTCACCACATCCCTCGATAGCAGGACATTCACAGTATTACAACATTCAAGGCTTTTATGCAGAATGTGGTAAAGAGCATATCATAAGAGATTACCCTAAGAACCCTGCTAATGCCTCGAAAGTGACACCCATAAATGTGATAGGTATTGTGCATACCTCATATGTATCGAACCCTATGCATGTGCCTATCCAAGCTATAGCAAGAGCTCAGACACTCTTATGGAACCAACAACCTAACCTTGATAAAGTAGCTGAGACAAGCAAAGTTGGAGAGTCCAATGGAAGAGAAACAAAAAGATAGTGGTTACAATAAAAATAGAAGCAGAAAAATAAAATGATAGTGGTTACAATAGAAGAAGGAGAAGAAAAATGCACATACATATGGCATCATTTGACAAAGAAAAAAGAAGAAGAGTTGACTACCCTATTGTGAGAATATAGAGATGTGCTTGCTTGGAGTTATAAGGACTTGAAAGGAGTAGACCCAGATATATGCTCTCATGGGATTCCTATGACTTTAGAGGCCAAGCGTTCCAAGCATAAACGATACACCTATAATGATAACTATGTGGCCAAAATTAAAAAGGAGATAGATCGATTGATAGAAGCATGATTCATTTATGAAATTGAGCATACCGTGCCCAAGAAGAACAGAAAATTATGTGTATGTATTAACCTTAAGAAAGTTAATGCAGCCACGATTAGGGAAAGTTATCCCCTTCCTATCACAAAGCATTTTTTGGAAATAGTTGTGGGCAAGGAAGTTTATAGCTTTCTTGATGGATTCTTAGGCTATAATCAGGTAGCCATTGCTCCTGAAGATCAACACAAGATGGCCTTTGCCACATAGTGGGGCATATTTGCATTTTGAGTGATGCCATTCGGGCTCACAAATGCACCCGCCACTTTTCAACAATTAACGTCTCATGTTTTTAAGGAATTCTTAAGGAAGAATTTGGAAGTTTACATGGACGACATATGTGCTCATTCTAACATGAGGCAGACCTACATCCCCGAATTAAGGCAAGTGTTTGACAAATGTTGAGAACATCAGGTCTGCTTGAACCCAAAAAAGTGTGTTATCATGGAACCTTATTAGGATGTTTCATCAAGCACTCCTTTTGGAACCTTTTTCAATTAAGTGCCTCTAAGTATCTCTTATAGTTAGAGTAGTAGTATTTTAGGTTCTCTAAAGTAATGTAGGAATGTGCCCCAAAAAACGTTTCAGAGAAATCATCTGTCATTGAAGAGATTAAATATATTGAAACCATCTCTAGGTATCTCTATTATACTTAGGGCTACCATTGAATATGTTCGGTTCTCTCATAGTGATGTATACATGACATTGGGACCATGTCAAATAAAAGACTCTACCCCATAAACTTTCTAAGTTATTAAAGAGCTTAGATGTTTTCAGTTACTAACTCTTTCACGTATACATTTTTTGCTTACCATTTCTATGGCAAGTAAATCTCTCAAATGAAAGTTTGTGGTATAATGTGCAATAAATTTATGTCTTTGATATTTTGGTATCATTTTGGGAAGGGTATTGCTAGGTATTCTAGTTTGCAAAATCTAGCTAACATGATTTTGCAAATAACTTGGCTTTACCTCTTCCTAAATTTCTCACTTTCATTCAAAGATTAACTATCTATTCATGACTATATTCACTTCACTATTTCCATCATGCATGCGACTAGGAAGCAAATCTTATTGATATAAATACATGTGCTTACATTTATGTAGATGCATGTCAATTCTAGAAATCCTTTTCAAGCATTCTAAGCATTCATGCATTCCTTGTAACTATGCTCCCTTTTGTGCACATACCCTTGTGCATCTAAAAATGCTTCTAATGTGTGTTCAAATTACCCTTTTGGGGAAAATAACTTGTTCATAAATCCATGATTTTCAATGCACAGATGCATGTAAATGTCTAGGGTGCTCCATTGTTTTCTTCAAAATATGTATGATTGTCTAATCAATGCTTCAAATACCTTATCTTTGAATTCATACGATATCCATAATTGAAGTATTATGCTAAGACTCAATTATGAATGTATGAAAGATAAGGTAAGAAGATTTTGAAATCAAACATAACTTAACAAAATAATTAGTTTTATAGAAAGCTACGTCGATCCTTTGTCCCTTGGGAGGAGCCATCCACCATCTTCGTGTTGACCTCCCTGCTTCATAGTGCTCCGTGTTGATTAAGAGAAACCGTCATCATATAATGCACGAGAAAACTCTAGATTATGAGGAGGATGTAAAGAGATAATGGTTCAATAATGAATCTAGAGAAGGTGCTTCTTCATTTGAGCTCTACAGTTCAAATTGAAGTGATTCAAATTGTAAACATCTACAATTTCACTGAATGAGATGGTCTTGATTCAAAGCTCTAGGTCATTGAAATTGAAAAATATAGAGAGAGATAGTGTTACAAGTCAAGATGAAAATGATATGAGATGCATATTTTGTTTATATATTGAGCTATAGACATCCAATTGAGGTGTTTCATGTATTTTTGTGTAGCCATAATCGAGTTCTTCAAGTTTGATGAAGAGGAAAATTTAGGATTTAGAGGCCATATGCACTAGAATATGTAGAGCAATAGAGTTTCATCATAGAACCCTAATTGGTTTAAGAGGTCCATCTTGATTTGGAATTTGCATGAGATATATTTCTTAGTGTGTAAGATCTTGGTTTAGACCTTGAGCGCATTGACTATGTATGATCTATGATGGATGCTTCTCCATATGAGAATAGAGCAGGTTATTTTAGGTTTTGACATGTATAATGGCATTGTGGTAGTGATTTCAGTTTATGCCATTTCATCTTTGATTTATCATGGTTTTATAAGTGTATGTATAGTGGCAGTGTGTTCATATTTTATTTCACACCACTTTAATATGACTTTGTTTGCTAATTGCATACAATTATCAGAGGATTTATTGGAACTTTGGTTGGTACTTGCATGTTCCCTTTTTTTGCAATTACACAATGCAAATAAGCACCTTAGTTGCACATTTTTTTCTCACTTGGATTGGCTATTGTTTTAGCCTATGTCCATTGATTTGGTAGTTTATTTGCCAGTGTTATTCTTGGCATATGTGGATGGTGATTTCCACATGGTTATTTGGTTCTAGAGTCCATTTTTTAGGGGATATTTTATCAAAATTTTATAATCCCTTATGCTAGATAGGTGGTCTAGTAGATCCTTATGCTTGTATGATAACTTTGGATCATTGTTGATCTCCATTCACTGGACTTGGTCATAGGTTATCCATGATAGGGTGGACCATCTTACTAGTTTCATTCTTGAGTGGGAGGTGTATCACCATTGTATTGGCATGTATTACCATGAGTCGTTCGGCATATGTATTTGTCATTATCTATGGTTAGATAAATGAGATGTGGTGATAGGTTATTCATTCTTCTTTTTCTAATGGTTATCTTATCTTGATTTCTTAGCATACAAGGGGTACTCTATTGAATTTTTCATGGGATTCTTTCACATTTATTTGGACATTTTGGACACATGGCAAATATATTGATGCTTATGCTTTTATATGCATGCTAGATGCATGGTTATGTGAAATGTGGCTCACATGGTTTCTTCTCTAGCAAGACATTTGTGATGTGATTTATGCATATGGATATGCAAGTATGGTCCTATTAATGATATAAAATTGTTTATAGTCTCTTGTTACATTGCTAGTCTCTTAGATCCCAACATGATGTCTTCTCGGTTTGATGGCATTGACTTTTGGAGATGGCAAAATCATATGTGGTATACATTGGTTCCTATAGGGCTACACATGTATGTGCATAGAGATGTACAAAGGTCTTGTGACATGTTTGACCACATAAGGATGGATATGGATGCATTTGCTAGTTTGGCTATTCGATTGCATTTTTTGGGCTCTATTTATGAGTATGCGATGTATGAGGAAACAACTAATGCATTATGGAAGAGACTACATGATATGTTTGGGAGGCATCTGACTCAAGTGAGACATAGATCACATCGATTACTTTGATGTTTGCACTCTAGACATGAGGATCGTACTCAGAAACATTGCTTTAGGTAGATGTGACAATGAAATTAGACATGCATGTGATGCAAGTTAGGTAGTGGTTTAAAGAAAGTTGATGGTAATTGATTATGCTAGTGATGGTGATGCGACTTTCTTCTTTGATTCATCTTAGGATTCCTCTTGCTTATTGGATAGCACACATATGGATTGATTTCTCCATGCATTCACCGCTTTCCATATTATTCCAATTCGTGAGTGGTTTTGTTAATTCTCATATGAGAGTCATGGATGTATGAAAATTCCTCATGGTATGGCATATGACTTGGACGGTGTAGGAAATGTATGCCTTATGCTCCCAAGTGGAGCATCATTGTACACTCATACATGTATGTTATGTTCCTTCATTCCTATGAGTTTGATTTCAATTAACATTTGGGTGTCTGTTTGATTTCAAGACCAGACATTGAAGTTTCTATTGGAGCATTTGTGCTTGGAATTGTTAGTCATTTGAGGATTGACACATGCATACAACAAGTGTGAGCTTTGCATGAACTTCATGTGTTATTGCATCAGTCACATATGACCTTAACTCTTGTTGAAATGAGTTGGAGCACTTTGAGGTGCATGGATACACCTTGTTTGAGGCAATTGGTGTAGGTTGATTGGTATGGGTTGAGATCCAAACTCTCTGTATACATTGTTGTATAGTCCTACATCATTCTTTGTATGTGTTGCCACTTATGGTCACATTCACCCTTAAGTTGGAGATTGTTGTGGATGTAAGGGTCATGTAATCCTACTCCTCTATTCTTGTATGTATATCTTTTATAGAGCATTGCCCAATAATATCATTATGTGGATTTCAAGGCTACCACACAAGTGTGCACATCTCTTCTTTTCCTCTCTGACTCTCTCCCTCCATATCCTCCTTGCTCCTATTGTTCAACCCACCAAAGGCCTTCATAAACAAAAAAGAATTGCAAAACATCCTAAGATGGAAAGAAATATTCTTTGATATATAGAGAAATCAAAATTTTATGTAAGCAATTAAAAAGAAAACATCTATATGTCATCCATATGTGGGATAGTGCATGAGGGTTACAAACATGAAATATTTCAAATTGATTGATTAAATTAATGAGCAATTAAATGGGTCAAGTACTATGTTGGAAGCTCAAATATCTAAATTGAGCTTTTATTCAACATGCAAAATCATTTGAGGCACAAATGTGATCCACTTCTTTTTAGAAGAAATCATAATGCAGCCGATTCCATCTATTTACACAGTATGCAGCCAACAAAATAATTAAGATGCACTAATTGCGATAATCCCATGAATGATAGTACTTTTCCATTCTCCGTTATCACTTTTTCTAATCACATGTGAATATTCAGAATCAAAAGGCTGTTTCTACTCT